>CM076571.1:760861109-761104258 GCA_034641835.2 Pinus albicaulis | reverse complement strand
TTCGTAGAACTTGTTAATGTTCCACCGGGGCTTTCTTTAGTTTCACCTTTATTTCTCCAAATTATTTAAAATGCCCTTCCCATATCCATACATTCAACAAACTGAAAATTAATTTTGCTGAAAACAAAAATTGAAATATTACAAAATGCTGGAATTTTAAATAACACGTTGAGATACAACAACCATTCATAACACATTTAAATACAGACGTAATGTTGTGACTGAAAAGGCCCCTACAACTCTTGGGGAAAACCGCTGAAGCTTCTCTTTTATTTCTGAAAAATGCTTTTACAGTGAGCAGTAATACACAGAAAATTACAGCAAACACAAAAATCACTTATCTCGACTTTCGTGCCACCCACCAGCTAGAAAACCGTGCCAAACAGCCAGCAGAATTTTTTCAGAGAAATTACAACATTAAATGCTGCCTTTACTGCCTCGAAAAACGTGCCAGGAATGACCGTACGGACTGTACATATCTGCATGTCAGCAAGCAAGCCTCTTTCGATTTTCATGCCCGTAAAATCTATCTAGAAAATCATGTCCTTGTCATTGCTCCCACCCTCAAAACAATGCTACCTCTCGAAAACCGTGCAAACTGCTGTACGGACTTTCTACCTTGGTTAATGTGCCAATGAAACTCTGCTGTACGGATTTTCAGCCTTAGGAAGTGTGCCCTCTTGCTGTACGGACTTGCTGCGCTGCCTTTGTTGCTCTCCCTCTGCTCAGAAATTACTCTTCAGCGCCCTCTCCTCTTCTCTCAATCTGCTCATGAAAGAATGAATGACCTTTTCCCTCCTTTTCCTCCTTTAACCTAACCCTAAGTGACTTTTGGGGAATCCCTAAATCCAATGGCTAAAATAGATTGAGATCTAGGGCTGAGATTAAATGCTCATTTAAATCTCACTTTCTATTTTTTAATTCACCCCACTTTAATAAAGACCCACTTAGCCATTTATTTCCAAAGTCACTTTTCCTTTCTAATTTTACATTGACTTTATTAAAGTCACTTTAAAATTAGACTTTAGTAACTTTATCACTTAAAGTCACTTTTAAATTAAATTTGACTTTATAAAAATTATAAAGTCACTTTAGGAGAAAAATTAAATTCTTTTGGACACTTTTCCCTAGGCCAAAGAACAAAGCCTTAGGGAACCACCTGTCCTCTGGTACCAAATTTCAACACTCCCTCTTACCGAGGAAGGTGTTCCTCACCACACCCATCTTGTCTCTGAAGTAGACATGCTTGCCTCGTGGTAAGGCTTTGGTAAGAATATCTGCAACCTGCTCATCAGTGGGAATATACTCAAGCTTCACAGCTCCTTTCTAAACATAGTCTTTGATGAAATGATATTTGATCCTGATATGCTTTGACCTGTCATGAAATACTGGATTCTCCGTGAGTTTAATGCAACTCTGATTATCACAGTAAATCACTGAAGGTCTCAA
The DNA here is from genome assembly GCA_034641835.2 of Pinus albicaulis. Taxonomy (NCBI): domain Eukaryota; kingdom Viridiplantae; phylum Streptophyta; class Pinopsida; order Pinales; family Pinaceae; genus Pinus; species Pinus albicaulis. Next base: position 761,102,809 of record CM076571.1, on the reverse strand, counting down.
CGGCTGACCAAATAAGCCAAACAACATCTTGCAAAGCCAGATGGCCTCACAACTAGCTAGACTGGCTGCCATATACTCTGCTTCCGCTGAACTCAATGCTACTGACTGCTGCTTTCGGCTGAACCATGACACAACTGCCGAACCCAACCCAAAACAGCACCCTGAAGTGCTCTTCCTATCAGAAGCACAACCTGCGCAATCAGAATCAGTGTAACCTGCCAATCTCACTCCATCCCCCTGCCTGTAGTCCAGACCATAATCCACTGTCCCCTGCAAGTATCGCAAAATGTGTTTTGCAGCCACCCAGTGAACCTTCCTAGGCTCACACATAACCTGACTCATCGTGTTGACTGCAAAACAAATATCTGGTCTAGTGTTGACCAAATACATCAAGGAACCAATCAGCTGTCTGTACAATGTGGGATCCACCAACTCGGAATCCGAAGCATGAAGCTTCTTCCAGTTGGTGATCATTGGTGTCGACATGGGTCTACAATCCTCCATGTGGAATCTGCCAAGGATGTCCACAATATACTTCCCCTGTCCCAGGAAGAAATGCCCCTCCTCCCGCCACACCTCCAAACCCAAAAAGTAATGCATCAAGCCGATGTCCTTCATCTCAAACTCCGCCGCAAGATCTCTCTTGCAGTGCTCTATGAGTCTCTCTGCACCTGTAATGACTAAGTCATCCACATACAGCACCAGAATGAGAAGCTCCTCACCTATCACAATATAGTAAAGGTTCGGATCTGCCTCACTCTTTGTGAAACCCATCCCCTGCAAGTATGTATCTATCCTGGAGTACCAAGCTCTGGGAGCTTGCTTTAGGCCATAAAGGGCCTTCTTCAGTCTGCACACATGGGACTCCTTCCCATGCACCTCAAAGCCCTGTGGCTGCTCAATGTACACCTCCTCCTGTATGAAGCCATTTAGAAATGCGGTCTTCACATCCATCTGGTGGATCTTCCAACCCATCTCTGCTGCTATCGATATAATGGAGCGGATCGAAGTATATCGAGCCACGGGAGCGAAGGTCTCCTCATAATCAACTCCCTCTACCTGGGAGAACCCTCTAGCCACAAACCTCACTTTGAATTTCTCAATGCTACCATCTGCAGCATGCTTTACCTTGTAAAGCCATCTGGAAGTAACCACGGATTTGCACCACCTCCCAAACATCATTCTTCATGATAGAAGAATACTCCTCCTGCATGGCCTCTCTCCAGACCTGCTGGCTAGCTGCCTCCTCATAGCTAGAAGGCTCAGAGTCAAGGATGCTAGTAGCCATTGCCATATAGCTACAAAACCTCTCAGGTGGTCTGCTCTCTCTGACCGGCCTCTTAGGCTCAGCAACAGATGTGGCATCTCTCAAGGTGTCCTGAAGCCACTTGGGATTCCTCTTCCCTGAGTATGTTTTTCCATTGAGAGAATGAAACCTCCCTCATCATCATCATCGTAGCCCGAAGTCCCGATCACCGTTCCCGATGTCCCTCCTTCCCCGCACTCCAACTCGTAGAAGCCGAGGCAACATGAACCTGGCCCAAAAATCCCCGGAAATGCCTGCGGGACTTTCCCAAAGGTCATCAAGCACCACCTCCGACTCGCGAGCCACCTACCACCGACGGACTACATTGTCATAGATGTACCTCCGAATCCTCCCAATCCTCGCCCACCTGGATCCCCGCGACCGACTCCGTTAACCGCTGCCCAGGGTCTGGATGATCTAGATACTCTTAACTCCTATGACCTCCTAAAGGCCATGTCCTCCTTGAACTTCACATCTCGTCTAACAAAAATTTCCCACGCAAAGAATGTATCTGGAAGGCCTTTGAGGTCTCACCGTAGCCCACAAAGATACCCTTCTCTGCGGTGGGCTCTAGTTTGGTCCTCTTCTCCTTGGGTATGTAGGAGTATGTGATGCACCCAAAGATACGAAGATGACCAATATTAGGCTTCTTCCCAGAAAAAGCCTCCTCCGGAGTCATGTGCCCCAAGGCACGATGCGGACTCCTGTTCTGCAAGTAAACAGCTGTGTTGCAGGCCTCTGCCCACAAAAACAATGGCAACCCCCGATCATGTAACATGGCTTTGGCAGCCCCTCCGATGGATCTGTTCTTCCTCTCCGCAACCCCGTTTTGCTGGGGGTTGTAAGGAACAGTGAACTCCCTCCTAATGCCTGCCTCCGCACAATAGTCAACAAACTCTCCAAGGGTGTACTCTCCTCCATTGTCCGACCTCAGGGACTTGATCTTTCGACCTGTCTGTGTCTCCACAAGAGCTCTGAACTCCTGAAACCGCTTGAAGACCTCACTCTTGGTCTTCAAGAAGTAAATCCAGGTCCTCCTGGAGTGATCATCAATGAATAAAACATAGTACTCATATCCACTCAAGGAAACATGAGAGATCCGACCGCTCACATCGAAATGAATCAAATCAAGTATCCCAGTCGCTCTGCTGTCACTGCTGGGAAAAGGGGATTTGGCAAACTTGCCCATCGCACATCCTCTGCAAGTATCAAAGTGATCAGTACTGAAATCTGGCACACCTGTAGTGATCTCCCGCACAGTCCTCAAGGCTCCATGATACATGTGCCCCATCCTGCGGTGCCAAATCTCACACTGCTCAGAACTGCTAGCTCTGCTGTCGGTACTACTGCTCAATGCCAAAAGGGACTGAAATGCAAACTTGTACACCTTTGCATGGCGCACACCTATCACTCTAGCTGAATCAGCTGGAGTGCCCCTGGGATACATCAACACCTGTCCTCCCCTGAATAGTATCTCATATCCTCTGTCCTCCAAAGCTGAGACGGATATGAGGTTCTTCCTCATCCCTGGCACATAAAGAACATCTAACACCTTCAAGGGAGGTTTGGACTCCCTCTGAAATGTCAATGTTCCCACACCGACTGCTCTAACAACTCTTTCATCACCGAGTACTACCTCTACATCAGTGCCACTCTCTGAAAGCTCTGAGAAGTACTCACAGACTCCTGTCATGTGACGTGAAGCCCCACTGTCCACATACCAGATACCCAAAGATGCTCCGCTAATCGAGGGAAATGCATGCTCCCTCTGAACCTCTATGGCAGATGATCCCGCACTAGAGGACTCACACGCAATGAACCCAAACTCCCGGTCAAAACGATCTGCAAAGTTCTCAACCTCTGCTGAAGCTGCCATGCTCTGGTTCTTCCCCTTCTTCTTCTTCTTCTCCAGACACACAACTGCATAGTGTCCCATCTTTTGACAATTCCAACACTTCACTTTGGAATAGTCCTTCTGTGTGTTATCCTGTTTACCTTTACCTTTGCCTTTGCCCCCACCATTGCTTGTGGAAGCCTGCTTCTTCCCTTTGCCTTTCTTGCGTCCTGCCAACAGTGCTACATCCTCATCCTGCTCAACTAGCTTGGCTACCCCAAGCTGACCTTTCCTGATCTCTGTCTGAATGCAATCATCCCAAAACCTCTCCCATGTGGGAAGGGTCTCACGTGCACAAACCCCATCAGCAAAGTTCATCCATGAACGGGGGAGGCCATTCACTACAATCCGCACCAACTCAGTGGGTGGAATGGCCTCTCCAATCACTGCCAACTCATCTCTCACATTAGTAATATTTGTGAGATATCCAGCTGCGCTATCATTACCCATCTTAATGGTCTTCAGCTTTTCCTTTAGGACCATTTTCCGGTTCTCATTGGTACTCTGGTAGAGATTGGACAATGTTGTCCACATCTCATGAGCATTTCTCTTTCCTCTCACATGAGGAATGCAATGGTCTTTGATTCCATCTAGAATCAGTCTCTTACCCTTGTTGTTCTTTTTATTATATGCTGCCAACTGAGTAGCATCCATGATAGCATATTACTGTGCTATTGTTGGGTATGAACCGTGATGATTCGTACTTTACCTCTCGTAGATACCGCATTCTCTTTCCATTTCCCAAACTCGGCATCATCTGCCCATTCAACCTATCCCCTCCACCATCATCCCAATGACATCCTACTATCCTAAACTCGAAAAATAGCACCGCCGTAGTAAAAATAAAATTTCGTTTCAGAAAACAAGTTTGCTAATTTTTCCGTAAAAATCAAAGAGTCGTATTTTGCTCCCTTGTTGTCCCAAACCCTATCAAAGACCCAAGCAGGATACCATGTAGAAATTTTCGGCTTCAATTCGGCGCAGTTTCAATTCTGCTTTCAAAATAGTTAAATGCCCTTTCCCATATCCATACATTCAACAAACAGGAAAATAAATTTTGCTGAAAACACAAATTCTGGAAATATTACAGAATGCTGGAAAATGCAGAAATAAATATCAGCAGATACAAACAGCCATTCAACACATTTAAACACAGTGATTTTTGGTCAAGGTGACCCTGGAAAAACCCCTACAACTCTTGAAAACCTACCTAAAGCTTTTTAGATGAAAAATGTTTGCGTGAGCGTAATACGTACTACGTAACACAAAATCTCACTGATCCCTATCTTTCGTGCTACCCACCACCTTGAAAACCATGCCAAATGTACCAGCAGAAAATTTTTCAGAACAACATTAAATGTCAGCCCATCGCTCGAAAATGTGCCAAGAATGATCATAGCCGTAACGATTTATTCTGCACAGCCAGAGACACAACATCCTTTTTCTCGATTTTTGTGCCCAGAAAAAACTGCCTTGAAAATCGTGCTCCTTGCTGCTGTTCCAGCTCTCGAAAACAGTGCTGCCCCTCTCTCAAAAACCGTGCAAATGCTGTACGGACTTTCTGCCTTGGTTAATGTGCCAATGAAACTCTATTGTACGGATTTTTCAGCCTTGGGAAGTGTGCCCTCTTGCTGTACGGACTTGCTGTGCTGCCTTTGCTGCTCTCCCTCTGCTCAGAAATTACTCTTCAGCTCCCTCTCCTCCTCTCTCAATCTGCTCATGAAAGAATGAATGACCTTTTCCCTCCTTTTCCTCCTTTAACCTAACTCTAAGTGACTTTTTGGGAATCCCTAAATCCAATGGCTGAAATAGATTGAGATCTAGGGCTGAGATTAAATGCTCATTTAAATCTCACTTTCTATTTTTTAATTCACCCCACTTTAATAAAGACCCACTTAGTCATTTATTTCCAAGGTCACTTTTCCTTTCTAATTTTACATTGACTTTATTAAAGTCACTTTAAAATTAGACTTTAGTAACTTTATCACATAAAGTCACTTTTAAATTAGATTTGACTTTATAAAAATTACAAAGTCACTTTAGGAGAAAAATTAAATTCTTTTGGACACTTTTCCCTAGGCCAAAGATCAAAGCCTTAGGGAACCACCTGTCCTTCCCTATCAAATTTCCCTCAACATCTTTCCTATAAGTTCTTCTAAAGCCATGACTCGCTTATGGTGTGTGCTGAACTCTTCACAACATCTGAAAGAAAGCACAATTTTGAGGCTCAACAGGTGTGTTAAACATAACAATCACTGAAGAAGAGTGAAGGGTGATTGTGTGGACATGTGGGGTTTTCGGGTAAAAATTTGCCTTGGTTATCCCCACTCCTACAAGACATGAAAGTCAATTTTTATTTTTATTTTTCAATATTTTGGAACTAAATGTAAAAGAAAATCCAAAAATAATGCTAAAGCATAATCAAAGCATCTATTTATACACCTCCCCAGCAACAACGCCAAAAAGTGGTGAGCCCTAGTATTGCACCAAGAGTTCTATAAATCCTAAAGGCTACTCAAATTTATTTTATCAACCCGGGGTTGGTACAAAATTGGAGGTTATAGTTCTATATGCACAACAGATGAATTCTACTGATGACATCCTCTTCTCTGTTCTACAATGAGGCGCTACTGCTAGGGTTACTTCTAGGAAACGAAGTCTGTCAAACTTATGAATGAAAGCTAAGAATTAAAATATCTCATCACCATTACTCTATCAACAAGAAAATAAATTATTCTATATCATAATTATGCATCTATCTATCTACAAGAAAGAGAAATTCACACTTATGATAATGTAAGAAAGGAAGGAAAACTAAGTGGCATTCATGATTTAAATTTGTAAATTGAGCTTGTATAAAGGGAAACTAATATAGGCACACATGCTGAACCAAATGACTCATTTAACTCTATATATCTCATGCTTGATTGTTATGCTTAGCATTTCATCTATCAATGAGCTAACTACACTTTGAAATAACTCTGTTTTGCAGCAAAAGAAGGAGATGTTGAGGTGACATAAGAGAGTTTGTGACTCATGGTTTAAGAGATGAAGGTGTCTTGGAGGTTGTGTCAGGTCTATATGAGGTGAAATATGGCTGAAGAAGTGAATGGGTGGCGCTGCTATAGGATGCCCTGAAACGCTACATGAAACAAGTTGAGAGTAGTTTAAGGCCCGAAATTGTGAGGAAAGGGGTAGGAGAGGTGGAATGAAGGTGTATATAGGTGGACGAAGGGTATCCAACCCCTTGGACAAGCTCATAACTTCTCTCAAAACATGTCTTACACCTCCAATGGTATCTCGGTCTTGTGGTGGAGATTTCCAAAAAACAGGGTTGGAGGCGACTTGGTTGGAAATTGGTTGATTGGGGGCAGAGAGTGATAATGGTGTTGGGGAAGTCCTACTCTACTACTCTACTCAAGCATGCAAGCAAACTCCCTGTTTATGCATTCATTATTGACAAATCTATTATGAAAATGGTGGAAAATATGAGTTGAATTTAGGCAAACCTACCTATGCACTTGAAACAAAAAACTAACTCTACATCTACAAAATGTTCATGATAAAAAAAAACTATCTAATTTTTCCAAGAAATCATAAGATAAAAGCAAGTTTGGGTCTGTGGTGAAGATCTACCCTCCTCAAGCTCCAATGGAAGAGGTGAGAGAGGGAGTCTTTAACACACAATTTTGAGATTTTATATACTATTGTGACATGAAATGAAAAGAGATTAACTAAAACGATCATGAAATGTAAGGACACTAAATACTGCAACATGAAGTGTAAAGTAAATAAATACTGTAGCATGAAATGTAAAGAGAATAGCTACAAAAACCATGAAATGTAAGGAAACTAAATACTACAACATGAAGTGTAAAGAAAATAACTACTGCAACATGAAATGTAAAGACACTAACTACAACAAGCATGAAATGTAAGGAAACTAACCACTGCAACATGAAATGTAAGAAAAAGTACATAAGAGATACTGGAGCCAATGGATTGGGCCCTAACCCACAAGCTCAGTGCCTTGAAAATAACTCAGTGGAGAAGAAACCAAATACTCATTTTATTTGATAACCAGTCTTGTACATAACATATGAAATTCACAAATTCCTATTACAAGAGCTAAGAGTTCTCTAGCTGCATCAAAAAATCGAATCCAAGTAAGCTCTTTCTCTTCCCTATTTATCCTAAATGGTAGCTACCAATAGATACCTAAAAAGTAGGTGGTTTGTCTCCTTGGAACTTGAGAGAAGTGGAGCTTGGCTCCCCTTGGTCTTCCACTTTCTTGGATGCATTTCATTTCAAGTTGTTGGAGGAAAATCTTGAGGATATATTGGTTGTGGTTAGGAGTTAATGAGGTGTTCAAACCCCCATACAATCACTCCTTTCTGTCTACTCCGATCCCTGATTGTGTTATCTTCCTAAAAAATGGCATATTCTCTTGATTTTCCTACATTTAAACCACAATAGACCTTCTAAGTATGAAAACCCCTAATACACCATCTACACTAAGAAACATATGACCATAATGAGATTAAATGTGAGAAATAGAAAATAATTAGACTAAAAATGTGATCATTAATCCCTTAAATGTACCTAATGATTGTGTTCATAAACAATCATTAAATAAATAAACTAGAGTTACAAATCATCCATTAACAGTCCAATAACTATATGTCGATTGGTTTCTTCAAATCGATGTAAAAACTCTATGGACAGCCCACCAAAACCATATCCTCCTCATGTCAATCCATTCCTCATATGACACATTTATTCTACTCAATCTTCTACTCAGGTTCCACCCTCCTTTGGATCTGTTATCTCCACACATATATCTGAAAACCATCTTCCATATCTATGGTCTATATTGCAGAAATAAACCTCACTCTAAGGGTCACGTCCCCTCTTCTTCTATGCATATTTTTCACAATATTAAGGACATAAATTATGGAATAAACATGCTAGGAAACTTCCCTAACTAGGGCATTATACTTTTGCTCTAGTTGCTTTAGAAAAAACCCTATCCACCCATTGAAAAAACAAAAGCTATTGCCTCCATAAGAGCCTCAGCCTAGCTCATAAGGATCGATAGATTCTGGGCATTTGTTTGGCTAAATCTTGACATGAACTTCAGATCTCTATGATCCTCAAACTATTATTACCTCAGTTAATATTACCCGTGCAACTACTTTTGTTATGGCCCTAAATTGCAGTGCAAGTCCTCCTCCATTTGTGTTGGTATTTATCACATACCTTGTGGCCTACTAACCACCACAATACAGGGTCTCAACCATCTCTGATATTTGATAATTTGATGCAGCCTTCACACAAAAACACCACTAAAATCACATGCCCAAATTCTCACGAGCCGCCTCTCTTGATCTTGATCTACCAGAAGAGAACTAATAGTATTCCATCCTACTTCCTAGCTCGAACCCATTAAGGTATGTGACATTATTGTGAACCCTCACATGATGATTTTGCTCTTGGTGGATGATCACAGCATCCCTTTAGAAACACTTACTCAGCCCTCTAACTCGACCTACTTTGGGACTACGTATCGCCTGGCTTCCTTAACCAAATGAGCTCCTTCTCACTTAATGTTCTTTCCTCCATACTAAGGCCTCCATAAATATATTTTCCTAGCTAGGCATCTTAGGGACCCTCTATAACTTTTGCTTTTTATCCACTTAAACCTTAAGAAATATTAATTTTCTTTTCTAATTTTCTTTTATATTTTAAACCCCATCCTGGGTCCAAAACCCCTTCGCTTGGGTTCTTTTCCCACAAATCCTTTTTTGACCAAACTTACCAAAACCCCATCTCACTAGGCTTGTGGAGTACCTACCAAGCTACATAATTCAACAACATAGTATAGTTTTAGTAACTATAACTTGGTCAAACTCTTGTAGTCAATCAAAAACTTGGTTGGGTTCCCAAGTTGCAAATTAAGTTAGGGTAGATGTGAGGGAATGATAGCTAGGGAGGGTCAGAGCATTACAAGGAATGAAAAGGCATGCTAACAAATTTTGGAAAATGTCAATGAATGTTGAGGGGTTTTAGGGAGTTTTGAGGCATCATAAGGGAGAAATAGGTAATAATGCATGGAAATGAAAAAATAATCATGTGTGTCAGGGAGTGTTAGTGAATTCAAGTGTGCCAAGTATGAAGTGTGCTAGAAGAAGTTCATAAAAGAATTTTGAGGAGGCAAGCCTATGGTTTTGATAAGGGGTTCCACATAGTATTTTTAGAAAAAGGGATACTTTTTGTTGGGCACAACAATGTTTTTCCTTTAGCTAATATTTTTAGATGACATGTGAAACACTTTGGCCAAATTCTCATGTTTTAAACTATTTTAGACAATTTCATATTGTACATTGTTGTGTATAATTTTGGGGGAACTCAACTTGTGTTGGATTATATTTTGTGTTTCTTTTGCATCTTATGGTCCTTGCAAAATCTCAATTAATGCTCTATTGTTTATATGAACTAGACATACATGTCAAATATTTCATATCTAAGCTATGTTGCTTAGTTGTTTTATGACCATGGGTAGATGTGATCCTTATCTTGGTAAGTTCTTAAGTGGGACAAGTTGAGCTTGGACATGAGTGGTCTAATATGAGTTATAGGAAATTCTTAGGTAAGCGAAGCATAATCTACTTGTAGTAGGTATAATTGTGAAAGTTGTTGTGGCTGAAGTAGGCCAGTCACATGAACTACAATAGATAAGGACTTGATTCAGTTCCCAAGTTGTGAAAAAATGTAATGCTAGTTGTGATGGAATGAGTACCAAGGCGTGATAGGGAATGCTAACATGTGCTAGATAGTGCAAAGGAATTCCAAATATGTTAATACGTGTCAAGTGCAAAGGCATGCCAAGATGTGAAAGGGTGTGACAATACGTTTCAAGGACTGTCAAGGAAACAAAAAGGAGAAACAAGTTAAACTATAAGTAAATGAACACATAAGAGGGTTAATATTTCATTAATTTACCTTTTCCAAGAGGGGAATTCCAGGCACATCAACACTAGGTGCCAATAGGTTCCAAGTGTCACAAGTGCCAATACGTGCTAGGTTCCAAGACGTGTCAAGTGCCAATGTGTGTTAGGGGGTTATACACATGTTATGTAATTGTAGGGCATGTCTAAGAGTGTTAGTTTGTGCCAAAGTATGCTAATGCATGTCGAGGAGAGTTAGGGAGTACTAAGGCAAGAAAAGGGAGCACTAGGTCAAAATTCATGGAAGTGAATGAATATGAGGGTGTGATAGGGAGTGTCAAGAGTGTTAGCTAGCATGCCAAGGAGGGAGTGACAAGGTATGCTAAACACTGGTAAGGCATGCTAGGGAGTATTAGGGCATGTTGAGAAGTGCCAAGGTGTGCTAGGAAGTTCATGTGTGTGTTAACATGTGCCAAATATTTCCAAGGCATACCAAGGCATGCCATATGCTAAGGCATGCTAGGATGTGCAAGGTGGCAGGGTATACCAATATGTCTTAAGGAGTGTCAAAGTAAAAAAAGGAAGAACCAAGCTAAAATGCAAGGAAATGAACACATAAGAGGGTTAATAATTCAATATTTTATATTTTTCAATGGGGTCATGTTAGGCACACAAATAGTAGGCTCCAATACATTCAAAGTGCCAATGTGTGCCAAGTGCTAATGTATATTAATGAATGTCAAAGTGTTATAGGGAATGTTAGGGACTACAGGGCATGCCAACACATGTTAGGGGAGTGCTGATATGATAGGGAATTCCAAAATGTGCTTGGGTGTCCTAGTCATGACAATATGTTCTAGGTACAAAGATGTTCCAAAACATGTGAAGTGCCAAGGAACGTTAGTGTGTGCAAAGCATGTTAAGGTGTGCCAAGATTCTTGACGAGTGATAGGTATCTCTCATTAGATATTGATTATGTATTAAATAATATTATTCCTAGACACACTAGTGGAACTTTATATAAAGGGAATGTGTTAGATAATAAACCTAATAGAGATGAATCATGTGTTGACTCAAGAAAACTATATTCTCATTACTTCAGGGAAATGATACACAATAATTACTTCCTAACAAATTCACTGACTCTAACCACTTTGGATTTGTACATATAATGAAAAAGTATCCACAAAAATGGTCTTAAATCATTATCTTTTGACAAATCATATAGTAACATGCACATAGCATCATCAAAAACTCTTTGGAATGATCAATGATGATGAACATTTTTTGACTGTCACCAAAAGTAACCAAAAAGAGCATTGCTGAGGGTCAAAAAAATATTGTCACTAGAAGTGTCACCAAAAAGAGAATTAGTGACAAGAATTTAACAACCCTCACCAAAAGTGTCTTTGAAAATGGATTTGGTGGAAAACCTTAAATTTACATCACTAAATGCACTTACAACAACACTTTTTTAAGTACCGTCACCATATTTTAAATTGATGACAAACCTTAAAGGTTTGTGATAGGAATGAACCTCACCAATGACCTTTCTTGTTGTAGTGTATAGGATTGATATTGTGCAATGCACAGTCCAAGGAGGCTGGGTGAAGCTAGGTTGCTTAGTTAGGAAGCTTTTTCAGAAATGGCTAAGTGTGGGAGCAGTGAGGCTAATGTGAACAGTGATAAGACTTCAACCGTGATCACACACTTAGAATAATTGATCACACAACAAAATATATCATCCATGACATATGAAAAATGCATTTCCATCTGTGTGACAACTTTACGATAACTTACGACAAGTGCGACACTTAAGATACACTTTGAAACGATCATGACGACACTTGTGTGACATTACTTAAAACTTTGGAAATGAGTGTACCAGATTTTTACAGGGTTAGAAAAACTAATTTACACAATGATGACCTCTTGAAACCACCAGAGTAGGCTTAAATACAAGATGCAACAACTAACATGTGAAAAGATTAATTTTTTCCTATATTTCAAAAGGAACCAAAAAAATTCAAGAAAACACATGGAATGAGTTTCAATGTTTGTGATGAAAATGTACAAGACTGAAGAAGGCTCTAAAATTGAGAGTAATCCAAAAATTTGGAGGGTGTTGTTGTAGCGTTAATATAACTAAAAAAGGCTGTAAAGAAAGATCATTTTTCCTTTCCTCTCATTGATCAAGTTTTGGATGGCCTTGTAGTGAAGACATTTTTTTCATTCTTGGATGGCTTTAACGAGTATAATTAGATCCAAATTAGCCTTGAAGATCAGGATAAGACCACCTTCACATGTCCATGGAGGACCTTTTCCTATATATTACTTTCATTTGGATTATGCAATCCCCATGCTACCTTCCAAAGGGAAGTTTTGAGTATTATTTATGATCTTATTGATGACACAATTTAAATTTATATGGATGAATTCACTGCTTATGGGAATTATTTCCAGGAAGCTCTTTCCAATCCCTATAAATTTTTAAAGAAATGCATTGAAATGGATCTCACTAAGTCTCAAAAAATATGAATTTTTTATGAATGCAGGGATTATCTTAGGCCACTTCCTTTCTATAGGATCCAAGTATACCCTAACAAGTTTTTAATTATCAAAAGGGCCCATGTCCCTAAAAAACAAAAGGATGTTAGAAGTTTCCTTGGATTAGTGGGATATTATAGGATACTTATTAAGGATTTTAGTAAGATTGCCTCACCTTTGTTTGGATTGTTGACTAAGGATTCATATTTTTGTTGGAAAAATAAATTTCAAGAAGCATTTGAAGAGATGAAGGAGATATTAACAACTACACCAATTTTGAGGGGTGCAAATTGAGCATTTCCTTTCCACATCCACACGGATGTAGAAATTTGAATAAATGATGTATTATTCACTAAGATTATCCTGATCACACACTATTTTAGCTTCATGCGTAATACATAATCTCTTCTACCATTGATCATTAATTGTAGAAATATAAACAATCGCATGTGCACATCAAAACCATAAACAATCACACATATGAACATAGTATTTATGGGAAAGCTTAAAGTTGAAAACCCCCAACTATCTGTATATTATATGTCATAGAGATCATATAAAAATCTCCTCACAAGCTCTCATTACAATCTCCAATCGCTACACACTACACAAGCTCAGATCTAGCAAAACACATGCTCCAATCTTTTCCACCTGTTAGCCTGCCTCTACTGCGCAATCCCTGATGAATATTGGCCCTGACTGAGTTTGAATCCACCTGGTATGCACTGCGCAATCCTCATTGGCATCTCCATCAATGTGTGGTGCAAACTCATGCACCAGTATAGTCACAAATGATAGTCACACTTGCTCTTTCACCTACCTCTCCACTGGTCTCCACTGAAACTGTCCATGCCCTGAAGTTAACTGATGTATTCTTTAGTTGATTAATGAGTTTATAATTAGTGAATTAATTAATAATTAATTCATACCACTCTCACTAGTGTATCAATCAGTTAGACTAGATACAACTAGCTCAACTATGTTTAACTGAGTTAAACTGAATACAACTCCATTAACTTCCTCAATCAACTCCACCAAACTCTGTCACATGAGTTCTAACTGAAGTCTTCATGCAATAGCTCCACTTAACCCTTAGGAATAGTGTAATTCCTTCTATCAGATGTTGTGCCACATCTGTGCACTTAATTGAAGTGCTCCAAGAGGATAAGATAATGTTTAGAGTCCAAATATTATTAAGAGCTAATAATATTCGACATATCTATTTTTAGACTGGCAATATAAAAATAGATTTTCCCAGTATGTCTAAAAATAGAATTCCATCTATTTTTTTCCGACTTGACCAACCATCCACAAATAGCATCCTGCAACTCATAGAACATGATCCATATGTCTAAAAATAGACATAGTCTAAAAATAGACTTTGCGCCAAAAATAACCTGCAGGCCCATTTAGTGAAGGCAACTTCTTTCCACTAAGCTCATCATATTGTTGCATTCTCAACAACAGATGCATATGACAAAGTTGTAGGAGTATATTTGAGAAAAGTGGAAGAAACATTTCCCTATGCCATATATTTTATCACTAAAAACCTATCCAAAGTTGATCTTAATTAAAAATTACTAAAAAGGAGCTCTTAGTTGTTGTGCACTCCTTGAACATCAATTTTAGGCATTATATCACATGATGCCAATTATGTGTACATACTGATCATGCAACCACTAAATATTCAATGAATAAAGCTAATGACAATACTAGGATAATTAGATGGTTATTATTGTTTCAGTAGTTGGTTCTAACCACTATCGACAAGACATGGAAGGAAAATGTGGTTACAGATTTGTTTTCTAGAATAAAATTGTCCGCATAAAATGAGGATATCATAGATGATCAAATTCCATATGAGTACCTCTTTTCTATTTCACTATTGTCTCCTTGGTTTTCTGACATAGAAAATTTCTTAGTTTTTTAGAGATTCCCTCCTAATTCTCCTCCAAGGAGAAGAGAAGAATTGTTAGAAAGAGTGCCCCTTTCACCTGGATTGGGGGAAATCTCTTCAAATTGGGACTAGATAATATCTTGGGGAGATGTGTAAGGGAGGATTAGGTCTTTGAAATCCTCTCATAATTCCATGATAGTAATTTTGGGGGACATTTTGGTGCTAAGAGGAAAACCTTCAAAATTCTCCAAGTTGTTTACTATTGGCCTACTTTACACCAGGATATTAGGAAATACACTGCTAGATGTGATGAGTGAAAAAGGATGGGAAAGCCTATACCAAAGGATGAAATTACCCTACAACCTAAAGTGACTCTTGAGCCATTTGAGAAGTGGGCCATGGATTTCATTGGACCAATTGATCCCCCATCTCGAAAAAAGAGTTACAAATTTGTGTGAACTGGTTATTTGACAAAGTGGGATGAAGTAAAGTAAATAAAATAAACAAGAGAGAAAAAGGTGGAAAATTTTCTAAGGTAAAGCATATTTTATAATTTTTGATTCCCAAGGGAATTGGTCATTGATCAAGGCCAAGTTCAATTCACTTTAAATATGATTGAGGGGAGTCATGAAGAAACATCATATAAGTAACAAGAAATGTACTCCCTATAATCCTCCAGAAAATTGGTAGGTGGAGGTAACAAATAGAGTTTTGGAGAGCATATTGACTGAATTTCTCAGCAACAAGAAAAAGTGTTGGGAGGCTAGACTTGCAGAGGCCACTTGGGCATACAGTGCCACCTAGAACACCACCTCTGGGTTCACTCCCTTTGATTTGGATTATTGAAATAAGGCATTGTTATAAAAAAAAATTGAGTACACCACCCTAAGAATGGCAACAAAATTGGACCTATACATCCCCAATGCTCAGTAAGAGAGGCTGCAATAACTCAATTCTCTTTGTGAACTTAGATTGTATGCCATCATGCATACTAAGGTGGTCCAATTGTAGATGGAGATATGGCATGAAAAAAACATCAGAGAAAGGACCTTCCAAGAGGGTTATTGGGTCCTACTATATGACTCAAGGTTCAAGGACTTCAAGGGAAATTTTATTACAATATGGTTAGGTCCTTATTTCGTGGAAAAGTGTCATGAGAATGGCTTTGTCCATATCAGAACAATTGATGAAGAGGCAATTCCACTTTTAGTCAATGGTCACCGGTCAAAACTCTACAAGAGGCCTCTATCATAGGAGGAGTTTAAAAATTCAATAAGTGAGGATATAAATGTTATTATGAGTCTCCAAACTCCCAATCCATCCAACCTATGATCAGTAGAAAACAAAAAAACAAAAAAGAAGATAAAACTATAAATGAGAAGAAAGGATAAACAACCTACATGAAAACCTCTATGAGGCACTTTAGGAAAGATATAAGACTAAAAACATCCTTGAGGTAGTCCAAGAGTCTAAAAAAATAAAAAATAAAAAGAAAATTCCCCCTAGTGAAAACCTCATTTGAGGCACCTAGGGTAGTACTGTAGGTTGATAACCTCCTTTGGGGCAGTCAGCAAGTCTAAGAAGAAAAAGAAGAAGAGAAAAAAAGTAACAAAGGAAAAGCAAGGAGCCATTACATCATATTTGATAACATATTTTTTTAGGTTTCCAGTCACAGTCTAAAGAGGAAAAAAAACAAGGAGACAGTTCCAAAGCTCCACTTTTCCGTCCTCCAAGCTAGATCTCTCCATGTCCTCCATTATTTCATTGATTTCCCCAAGTTCCTCCATCACCAGATGACCTTTATATTGTGTTTTTAATCTATGAAAAACATGAGGGATCAACCACACCCTCATCATCCATTCTCCACACCAATTGGCCTCTCTGCAACCCAAATTTCCACTTATGTCAATAAAAAATACTCCTTTTCACCCCTTGTTTCATTCCTTCCACCACAGAAAAGGCCCACGACCCTTGTCAACATGTTGACTATGAATTATTAATGTTTTTAGAGGAAATATATAAAGGATCTTTTTATTATATAAGTTTATATATGTCTACTATAGGAAGACACATAATACTATAGTAGTCTACACAAACCCTACAAGACCACAACTAGAGCACCAAAATGAAGAAAAAACCACCCTAGGCATTGGAGAGTAATATATTTGATCTTTAGAAGCTATAGGACCCTCTACAAGCTACTATAGGATCATTGTTCACTTTCAAACAGCAACATTTGATCCATATATTAAAGAACATGTATTGTCAAGCTTCAATCATTCAGGAACATTTCAAAAAAAAAAAAAAAAGATTCAAAGCAAAGAAAATGCATGGAGCAACAAGCATGAGAGGATGACACCTTAAGAGACAAGAAAATTAGGCTCACCTCTATTCAGAAACAAAATGCATACATCAAGTGATTAGCACAGGAATAAATACTACCAGGTAGACACAGGTATGAAAGACTCCCAACTTCTTCCTTTAATCACATAAGTAGTCTAAAAGTATTTTGAGTGCATGAGGAACGAGGTTTTGCAAGCTGAGGGTGGAAAATAGTTTCAACCACCCTCAAATAGTTAAGTGGGGTTATCATTCTCTCTTTCATCCCATGTGGAGAAAACGACAAAATAAAAAGGTGACAATTACAAGGAGTGGACCAATGGGTCTATGGAGAATTTTTAAAGGTGGTAGGTGGGAGCCAACTAACACAACACACTAGGCCCACTACCAAACCACAAAATGAATAAAGAGTGGGCTCAAGACTCATTTATACCAAGAGTCTCATTCCAAAAATGGTAAGGAGGCCCACTACCATCATCTACACCATGGGTACCATAGGATGTCATGAGAAGCTACAAGTCTGAAGACTAGCTGCTACAGGATTTAGATTGAGTGCTACAAGATTTTAAAAAGGTGCTACAAGATCCTGACTGGGTGCTACAGGATTGACTCAAGAGGTGGAAAAGAGCTTGATTTTTAGCTATTTTTCCTTCAAACCCCAAATCCACGAAGTATCCTCCAAGGGAGGGGTAATTAGTAAATTTTCCTCACCTCCCATGCAAAAAAATCCTATGGAATTTTTAAGAATCTGTTTACAGAAGAATCATGTATCAAAATCCTGAGAGTGGAAAGAGATTGGAATTTTTATCTTCATTACAAGATAAGCATGATAGTGGGAGGGTGATTTTTTTTTTTAATTGGGCATGCAAATTTTCTTTCTCTACTCAACGAAAGAAACCATTCCTCCCATATATTCTATGAAATGATAGGCTACTAAGAAATTGATAATTGATAGTAAATTCTTTGTAAAAACTTTGAAAAATGCATAGTAGGGATCATGGGAGGTTGCTTTAATAGAAGGGATCCCATAGACTAAACAATGATCCACCATTACCCTCCTGTCAGGGACATCTTCACAAACCACTAGTGGATGGAATTCTTTCAGAAATTCAAAGGGTTTGATGATGATATTACTCATGAATTTGTAGTAGCCCCCCAACCTCTAGGGAAATAAAATTCCATGACCATTGTGAGGGGCTTGTCATCCATTTAAATGTATAAATAATTATAAGGGTAATCACATTGGCCCTAGGAGTTAGGTGGGGAAAGTAGGATAGTACATAGGCCATAAAAAAAAAGAATAACGTCTTCCTCCCTGAACAGAAACTGATCGAAGATAAAAATGGGGTTATAAGGGAGAGTCTACCCTACCCATGAGATGAAGTATCCTAAAATGTCTTGGAATACATAACCTATGAGGGGAGGCTCAGTGCTTTTTATGCATATCAGTTTAGGAAAATTTATGAGCTAATATACCAGACAAAATTTCCTATCCCAAGGAAACTAAGTGTTCGCCACTTCCTTCTTCAGTCCATAGTGGAAATGAGCCAAAGGGTGAGAGAAGCTAAAAATCAATACATTCATTATCATGGGATCATAAGACTCATTGTCATGGATTCTCTAAAGCACACCAAGAACGATATGTCACAGACAAATTTTGTAGATATGGACAAGGAAGCTTTCATTGATACTCAAGTCCAAGCCTTACTAAAGCTTGAAGAGACCTAAAAAATCATTTCTGTAGAAGAAGATGATGGAGAGGAGAAGGAGGAAGAAAAAGGAGAAGATGTTGAAGAAGAGAAAAAAGAGGAAAAAACAGAGACAAAAGTAGAAGCCTTTGGGAAACCTTTTGGGCCACAAAAGAGGAGGAGACAAGAACAACAAGTAGGCATTTAAGAGGGGAACACTAAATAAGAAGTGGCGTCCACATTGGTATCCCTAAGTACACCATCCAATTTCAAAGGGAGGAAACAAAAGCAAGGTCCTTTGTACATCAAAAGAAGGATAATTATTAGACTGAATCAAGGGAATCCTTAGCCTTCCTCACTTACGTCCATCACCATTAAGGGGTCAATTAGTCACCAAGAGGGAGAATTAGAGAAGTATAAGAAAAAAATTGAAGAGGTGACCTCCCTCAATATAAAGGAAAATATCCCTAAACCTCACAAAGGAAGCCAAAAACTAGGCAAACCAAGATGAGAGAGTTGCAAGAAGAATCTACCATGCTATAGGAAAGCAAGCTAGTGCTACAAGAAAGCAGTGAAATGTTACAGGAAGACAAAGAGATGCTACAAGAAAGCAAGGAAGTGCTACAGGAAAGTGTTGCACAACCTTAGGAAGGAGGAGAAGGGCCATATGAGCTACAAGAGCCTAATCCCCAATCAGATCTTGGCCCTTAATACAAATTTCATGAGCAAGGGAAAATAATACCTACCAATTTTGCAGTCCAAAGCCTCCTTGAGCTAGAAAAAGAAAGAGGTTGAAGCCTCCAGTGGATGAATATTGAAAAGTCTAAGGGAGTTTAGAATGTGGGCTTGATGGAAGTGAAAATGGAAAATATTGGAAAAGAGATGGTTGATTTGAGTTTGAGAGAGGCAAACATGAGGGAACAACTACAAGTGGAAAATAAGAGATTGAAAGAGCAGTTGTAGGAGAAAGAAGGGAAACTTTCCACCATGGCATGCTTGGACATGGAGGTCAGCAAATGTAGACATCCCTCAAAAACATATGCCATGTTCCTCAAAGAATAGTGGCCATAGTTTCAAATCAATACTATAGCACAATATATCTCACTACCTTTCATTAGGGGAATTTTGAGGTCTAAAATGGGCCTCCTAAGGAAATTGTAAAATAATAGTGGAAATAATAAAATAAGATTAGACTACATCATAAAATTTTAGAGGGAAGAAAGAAAAAACCATTTTTTCAACTCTTATTTTCAACTTATCTCCCTATGGTTTTACTCAAATTTTGAGCATGAACACTCGTTGGATGCATAATTTGATTCATCATCCAAGGAGTACCCATGTTGCATACTTTTGATGTACCTCGCTACATGAAAAATGAGAAATACATGGAAAAAAAATATTAAAATCACATTTTTTCATTTATATCTCATTTTATGTATAGAAAGGTTCATAAAAAGTATGAAACATGTGTACTCCTTGAATTAGGAATTAAATTTTGCATCCAAGAAGTACTCCCGCTTGAAATGTGAGTAAAACCTTAGGGAGATAAGTTGAAAAAGTAGTTTTTTTATTTTTTATTTTTTAATCTTTTTATTTTTTACCACAAAAAAGGTGAAGAAGCCCCCCATTGTTGACATCATCATCTTGAATCCTAGTGGTTCTGTTATCACTCCCCCCATTTCCCAAGGCTAAGAATGGAACTGAAGGAGGTAAACTCAAAAAAATTCTTTAGGTCTGGTAGCTAGCCCTACCAAAAATAGAGAGGGATCTCTCAATGTCACTTTCTAGCCAATAATATGACTGGATATATAATGATATTAGGATAGTTATGTTTCTCAGTAGATTATGATTTTTTTTGTTTGAAGTTTTTGTTGGATAGGAATGAGAGTCAAGGAACTAGGTCTAGGGTTTAGGTTTGATTTCAAAAGTTAAGCTGCAGAAATAAGGATGAGGCCAGGTAGGTAAACTAAGGATCATAATTAATTTTTCATTGTGAATAGGGTTTGAAAAGAGAGAGAGTTAGAATGAGCATGTTAAATGAATTCATTCATCAGAAGAGTAGATGCATCCATGAAAATCTTATAAAATAAGGGCATAGAAAGCAATGATTTATGTTCATAGACTCATAATATTAACATACATAAGAATACATATGATGGAAAGGTAACATAACATTTCAACTTGATGAAGTAACAGAGAAGAAATAATGCTCAAAACCATAGCACTGGAGTCCCAAGATTATGGCCGCAACATTCTTTGATTTCATTGAAAGAAGAGTTTGTACAATAGCTCCATTGCAAATAACAACTATCCAACCCATAAAATGACTTGAGGTGGACTACTTATAGAAAATAGAGTGCATGACACCTCATAGGGTTGAAATATGATCTAAAACACATCATAAATTTACTACATGAGTCATTACCTAGAATCTAGGGAAGTTAGAAACCACTTCCTCAAATTTAGCTAATAACTAGGAGTTCATGTCTCTTAAATTAATTATATCATTCGTCCATAAAAAGAGGCAAAAAAAAAATTCCAATAAAATACACATCATGGGACAGCTAAATTTTGAAATTTGCATATTTTTTGAGTTGACAATTGTCCAAGGGAATGTAATGCCAGAAGTGTTGTGCCTCCAGCAAAAGCGTCACACCTCCTAGAAGAAGCGGTGTGCCTACTTTGGACATGTTTTTGAGTGCCTTTTAAGTGCCCATTTGAAAATATGGAAATCAGGCTAGGTAGCCCTATGTGTCTTCTTTCCAATTCGCCCTCAAAACTGAGAGAAAACCCACAAGAAGTCCACCAAAAATTGATTCTCCCAACCACACTCCACAAGCGCCGCACAGAGGTAAAAAAATGTGGCAGAAGATGCATCCATCCATATAAAGTTTACTTCATTTGAGTGCTTTAAGAAAAAGCATCGCGCTATTGCATGATGCTTCTGCTAAAGAAAAATTTCTATAATTTTGTAAATATCATAAAAAATGAAAAGAATTCTCAAAAAACTCCAAATTTTCTTCTATGATGTCCTCAAATGAAGGGCTACATAGCCAAGGAGGCCTTAGCAAGTAGATCCAAATTTTCCTTCTCCTTAAGCTTCATTTAGGTTTCTTTAAGCCTTTTTCTCAAGTTTCTCACCCTCACCTTGGCGATTTTATTTATTATGAAATAGTGCCTTGCCATATGCCTTTGGATATTGTTGTCTCTCTCTGCCTTCCTCAACAACTTCTCAAGATTAACTTTGACCCTATCAAGCCACAACTCTTTTCTTGCTCAATTTCGATAGCTATCAACTCATCAAAAGTTAACTCAGATGGTGGTGGAGATGGCTCTCTTTCTTTTTGTTTTTTCTTGGTCAACCCTCTTGTTCTTGGCCTCCTAGGATTTTCTTCAACCTTTGGGTCTTCTAGTTGCTCAACATCCAAAATTTCCTTGCCTTTACCCTTATCTACCTCAAGGTTTTCCTTTCATTTTCTTTGGAGGAGTTGTTTTACCTTTAGTTGCATATTCTCTTGTTGTAGGAAGGTAATCAATAAGTTTGTATTTGAGAGGTTATCCCTCAACTCAATTATCTCTGCATATTTTTCCCTTATGATTTAATCATTTGTCTTGCCCATTCCCTTATTTACCATGTCAACCTCCATGACCGCTTGTTCTTCATGCTGATCCAATGGTGACACAACCTCGTGCATGAGTGGCTCACTATCATGACTAGGTGGTTGATCTTCTACTTGTCTTTGTTCAACTATGGTATCAGGTACAATTTCTCCTTTGATGGTCTTCAGAGCAAAAACCATCCTATTACCTTTTTCATAGGTTTGAGTGATCTCAACCCTAGGCGGCTTTGATATCTCTTCTTGCCTACTTGAGGAGCCAACCTCTCTTTGTTGTGCTGGTGCTGATGATGTGCTATGGATGATGGAAGGGCTAGTTTGAGGCATTGATGCAACTTTCTCCGTGACATTTTCCCAAGACATATTGACTAATAAAAGATGATGAAAAATAATAAGCTTGACCAATCCATGATGGAATAAACTGGGGTGATGATCTTTTCCTTTGCTTTGTACCTTTTCCATCATCTTTACCAAACTTTTGAACAAATAGTTCGACAAATTGAGTGGCTGAGTAGCAGTAAAGTTCATCAATAACCTGACATGATACTTGTACAACCTTGAAAATCTCCCTTCACATGTAAAATATTTCATGATTAAATTCATGAAAGGGGCATATTTATCAAGTAAATTCCTGAAAGGGAAGATATTCTGAGGAGCATCCTTGCAATAAGATTTCAGGAACAATTTGTAATTTTCAAGGTCCTATTCCATCTATTTGAACCAAATTTCTCCATCGTTCAGGATACCTGTGGCTGGAGCAATGACATCTGCTGATATGGTAAACTCAATGCCTTCTAGGATGGCCTTGTATTTTCTGAAGCTTGTGGAAAAAATTCTTTTCAACTGGGCATGAAAACCCACCTCCTTGATCCTCTCATAGAACCTCAAACAACCACTGTTTTCAAATTATCTCTTGGCAAAAGGAGAGGCATTGATTTCTTGCAATGTAGATGGTTCAAACCTATAATGGTGTCATCCCTTGTGAATCTTATTTTCTTCTTCCATGGTGTTTGTTAGCTGGATGAATTGGGTAGGGAAGATGCATAATTAAGAAAACAGGGGATGGTGGTAGGGTAGCTTTAGGAGAAAAAATGAAGTAGAAATAAGGTAAGGATAATTCCCTAAAAATTTGAGGAGGTAGGGTGATGATATGGAAATAGGATGGAAGTGAAATTTCTAGAAATGAATATGAGGAAGGTGGCTAAAAGATAAAAACACAGGAAATTCCTAGTTTTCTGCCAAAATATAGTGAAAATTAGGGTTTTGATGAAAATGATGGAAAAGAAGGTTGTGAGTGATAGGGAGTGTTATGGTATTATTTATGAGTGTTATTGGAATGTTTTAGATGGTTAGGTAGGTTTTATCACCTTGAATCAAGTAAATTATGAAAAAAAAACACCAAAAGCGTAGTGGGAATGACCTAATGAAAGAAACCACTCTTTTACTCATGAAATTTGACTTGAAAGAAGTAGGAATGATGTCCAATTACTATGTAGGTGATTTCAAGCTTAAATGATTGATTTGGGGGGTGAAACAGAAAAAGTGTAGTGCATTCCAAAAACGTAGTTGCGTAGCACACCAAAAGCATAGTGCAACACTTCTAGAAGCGTAGTAGGAGGAAATTGGCGCACAATTATGGTTTTTTATTCAACCCTTGGAAAATGTGGAGTGTGATGGTGAGAAGAGAAGAGATCTATCGACCTAAAAATATAAAATGAGTTGAAGAAGTCTCTTTTTTTCCTGTTATAACATCATAAAAGCACCTTTTTGTCTTCTAGTGAAAATACAAACTTTTTGAAGAAATTTATCTTTTTGAAACACTTTAATTAAGAAACACACTTTATTTCATGAAAGAAAAATTTCTTTCACTTATTTACCCATATTTTCTACATCCCTATGCAAATGGCTTGTATGGTGAAAATTAAATTCTATTTGCGTTCTTTCATGACATAAATTGACTCTTATGGTGGAAAAATAAATGAGATCGAGACTCTGACCTAGATGAAGGGGTGGTGAATGACCTTAGACCCTAAATGATAAAAGGATTACATGACCTCTAAGATGATAATGACCATGAATGGAGTGTAGGGAGTAGAATTTCAGACCTAGACATATTCAGTGAACAAAAGTTTATTTAAAAACTGACTTGAAACATAAAATTTTGACCTAGGACCACTATTAAGCGAATATGAAAGAGTGAATTTGATCACTAAACATTTGGACACTAATAAGTTATTTTAAATTTTATTTTGGTTGTACATTTTTCTTAGGATGCCCATTTTAGACCTCAAAAGTTCTCTAATGCCAATACTACAAATTATTCATTAAATTTTGTCATAGATCTAGTATGGAGGAGAGATCTCAGATGGAAGAATTATGCATCACAACCTCGTATTGACTGACATGAAATTATAGGATCCCAATTCTATGATGGGAGATGTACAATTGTTGCCATTTTCCTCTTGGATGACTATGAAAAGGCAAGGGCTAAAGTGGAAAAGAGTGTCATATCCACATAAATGAATGAACCCCTATGGATTAGAGTAGAATTAAGGGTTACTCACCTTGTCATCAAGAACCATAGGATCATATATCAACACCCCAAATTGGAACGAATCTACATAGAAAATCAAGAGCAAACCATCCTGCATTTTGAACACATTTTAAGGATGTTAAGGACTGAGGCATTACAGAATTATCAGAGGAGATGACACTCATTACCACATAGCTTATAAATTATAGATAACCACTCTCCAAAGATATTGAGGAATTCCTTGGAGAATACACCCTCATACAAGAGGATAGCCCAAAGACTGAAGGAAAACTAGATTTAGCTTAATTTAAACCCTATTTTGTTGATAGAGCTAAAATAAATAAAAGAGTATGTGAAGGAGAAATAAGAGTGGGAATGGATAGAGAAGAATGCATGGTTCCACCCTCA
Organism: Pinus albicaulis; assembly: GCA_034641835.2. Lineage (NCBI taxonomy): Eukaryota > Viridiplantae > Streptophyta > Pinopsida > Pinales > Pinaceae > Pinus > Pinus albicaulis. Next base: position 761,077,632 of record CM076571.1, on the reverse strand, counting down.
AGAGGGCGCTCTGTCAGAGATACCTTGGGATGTTAGGGCTTCCACCAAGGTTATGCATGAAATGGAATCAAGTGGTTGAGCTGCTCAAAGGGTGAGAAAAACATTCAGTAGGGGGTGATTATGGGCCTCATTAATAGGTATATACCAAGGCCCATTTTTTTATCGTTCAACATATATCTTACCCTCTCCTCGCATTTGATAACACCTTTTCTAATATAATGTGTTTATTAGGAATAGTAAAGGATTTTTATCATATATTGTGGCCTAACATCATCAATGTGCAGGAAAGGGGTGCATTAATTGTGCAAAGTTACATTGGGGTAGGTTGAGAATATGTAGGAGGTTTTTCCCCTATATTTACTCAACAAAAACTTGACTTTGTCCCTATATTTACTCACCTATAGTTTTAGGATCTACTAACTGTTGATGCACTCAAAGATTGCAAGGATATTAGGGAGCTAGATCTAAGTTTTTAGGGATTTTGGGGGGAAGCAACCCTCCTTCCGAGGAGTCTGACCCTCAATAATTTTTGTAGAAATAAAGAATCTCGAGGGATTAATAGGATTCAAACTTGTAGATAATAAAAATGACTTCTAGGCCTACGATATTTACATTTTCATTTTCATTTCCATGTAATTGAGCAATTTTTGAGATTAGTGAGAAGTATTTTGTTGCTTTAAATCTGAGTGTGTTTAGAGGGCTAAGTTCCCTTCTGTTAGGGCCTAATCTAGGAACTCCAACCTCTCTAATTTGTACAATTTATTTTTCATATTCCTTTTATTTACTTAGGATTAGCAATATTTCTGTTTTGCAAGTTTTGTTTATATGAAAAAGTTTCCATTACAGAGCTACTAATCATATTTCTTGGGGAATGTGGTTGTGAGCCTTGCTTTGGAAAGCATAAAAAATATGTTTCATTTTTCTTGAAGTGGGAAGATCGTGAATAAAATTCAACTCATCCTTTCCTTTTAGTTTAATTTTCTGCAATTGATACTATTAGCATGCTCTAGATGTTTGACAAGATTGAGTAATCTTTGTGGTGTGCAGATCCTATTTATGGATTGTAGGGTATAACACTATCATTTATACTTTTCATCCCACTATCAACCCCTTACTTCATTCCCAACAACTGCTTTGAAAACACTGTTTACCTATAATTTATTTTCGGTTTGTTGAAGGCCACTATGAGTATTTCTCCTTGTGCAAGATGGTCTCCTGAGGGTTACTAAGCTTGGAAAGAAACTTATACAACCTTATCTCAAATTTAAATACTATTCATCACCTTAATATCACAATTTTATCCCTCATAATTCTCACGGATTCAATCTTGTATCAAAACAGAGCAATCATGTAACATCTTGTAGCAATATTGTAGCATCTCATAACACCGTGTAGAAGCTCTCCAAACTTGATCAGAATTGTCCTTAAAGCTTGATTTTTTCCTCATATCCCTTAATAATTCCCCTTAGTCCTTGAAACCACAATTGAGGAATAATAGAGACCACTTGGAACTTGTCTCTACACCACTACAATTCATTTTTGTAATTAGGGTAAGTAAACAAGTTCATGGATTGGATGGAACAATGATGATTTACATGAATACTTTATGAAGCACTCAATGAACCTTTTTACTAGACTATAATCTCTTTTCAATGTAGTATGTTATCACTCTAATAATTTTAAATCTGTGAGATTTTATTTTAAGGTCTAAGAAAATTAGAGCTAACCACAAACCAACTTTTAAGCTCTAGGATCTAGCCTTCCTAGGGTTCGGAGAGATCTCTCTCTATAAGGTTTAACTTTGTTTTAATTATATGATATTAGGCTAGTTATGATGTGAAAATTGGTTTCGATTTGGTTTGATTTGGTTTGCTTTGGTGAGAATAATCACTTAATGAGATGGATAGCGATAGATTTTTTTATCCACTGGGCCTAGGAGTCAAAAGTAAAGAAAACAGAACTAGGAACAAGGTCAAAAAGTCAAATGTTTTTAGGGCAAGATAGAAAAGTATTTGAAGATCTTGGAAGGCTGATTAGTGAAGTGGATTGAATCGGGATAAAGAGAAAGTAAGAATTATTTGATCCAGATAAGGAAGGAGAAGAAAGAGGTCATTCAAAAGAGGGAGAAATTAAGGGTTCCCTACTCTGGAAATTAGCAGAAAACATAGAAATGATAAACAGTAAAGATAGGGTTCTTTTAACAAATCCTAAATAATACTCTTGATTTATCATTCAAATTTGGAACACATATATGGATGCATGTATAACATAATAAGATCAACAATGACAAGTAGAAAGTACTTCACTTCAATGGCTCATCACATGAATCCTGAAATATGATGCTAGATGATTTGATCCAGTCTATTACTTGAAATAGCTACAAAAAGCCTTTAGGTACAGAAATATTGGCTATAGAAATCTTTAGTAATTTATTCCACAATAAAACTTCAAACGATGAAGTATATATACAAGAATGTTTACAAAATATCCTTGAATACTCCTACGAATTTTCTAAGGCAAATAAAATATATTTTACAGCAAAATAGTGACAGTTTCTTAACAACTTAGCAAGTTCTCCTATTTATCCAAATAAAATAGAAATGCTATTTTGGATTGGGTGCAGCTGGCTGCCTTGTTGTCCCCTTTGCTAGCAAATATATTTCAAATTTGTTTTGAAATATTATCTTCTTTATCTGATACTCTTTATCTCTAGTACTCTTTAATCACCTATACACTTTAACCAATGTTTGACTGCCTTTACTACTATAAAATTCTATTTTGACAGTATAAAATCCACAAACTATTTTTGACCTTTTTCTCTTCCTTTTTACTTTTACAGTAAGTCCGTGAGTGATTCCCAAGATTCTTCATCAGGAATTTTTATCTTTTTCAACTTCCTAAAGTTCTCATATGCCTCAATATATCTAGAAAATGTTGGTTTGATGACTAAAAGGTGTTTTATCTCATGTTGTAGATAAAACAAGTCTTCAAAGCTTTTATTTAAAACATTTCCTGCAGGAATTCCTTGTCTTGCGGGTTTATTTACATTCTCCTTTGCATGGTCTCTAATCTTCTTGTTGTACTCTTCTTGTGGCATGAGTTTATCATTAAGAACAAGGATTTTTGGCAAACCTCTTTGCCTTAAGATCTCAAATTTAACCATAAACTTGGTTATGTCTATGTTCATGTTTCCACACTTTTCTTCTAACTGCTTCATTAAATTCTTCTTTGAAATTAGTTTCCTTATTTCAAGGATTGTTTCTGTTCTATCAGTAATTTGAATTTCCTCCAATTCTTGTTTGTTTTTGCTATTGAGAAACTTGATTAGTTCTAAGTCCTATTCAGGTTTGTCACCTAGTTCCTCCTTTGTTATCTGAATCTCTTCTTGGTTAGAAAATGCTTTTGCTCATAGATTACCTATATTCAAGGCCAAACATCATTGATGGATTCAATGATTTTTTTCCATAGATGAATTTTCACATAAGACATTGGCTCTGTCAAAGTTAAATCCTTTTGTAGATTCTTTAACTCAACACTTAATCTATTAGCCCTTTGTTCATGAGTTTTAGCATTGACTGGCGCTAGCTTCTTAGTGTCTTCAAGATTTTCAATCATTTTCTACAACCTATTGATTTCATTGGTCTTAAGTGTCATTTCCTCCATGGCCTTAACTAGTTTACTAGCCTCATCAGACCATTGAGCTGTTGTGGTAGAGGATTATATAGCTGAAGTAGTGGATGAGGTCACTGGCACTGTAGTAGCTAGTGCTACTTTTGATGCCAATTATTCTACCAGAGTTGAGGGCACAGTTGTAGTAACCATGGGAATTACTGTATGAGTTTCCTGTGCTTTTGTAATTTCTCTTTCATGGACAAGCTTGTCCACTTGGATTTCCATATCTTTTATATGTCCTGTCAACTGAAAAATCAAGTTAATCATATCATATTTTTGGCTTTCCTCTTGAACTATTTCTTTGCCTTCTAGATGTTCTATTGGTGGAAGCTTGAGCTGTTTCCTCAGTGGAGCAATGTCAACATTCTTTTTCTTTATCAATTCTTCTACAACTTTCACATTTGCAGCGTCATATCCCACTTGAATAACCAAATCTTCTAAAGACTTAATCCTAAGGTCTTTAGCATATGATGAAGCCTTCTCAGCCTTCATTTGTTCTCTCATATTTATTACTGTGTTATGAAGTTTTTGGGCACTCATTGCCTTGGTTGTCATGGTAGAAGAGAGCATCTCAGAAATCTGTCTATGAAACTCAATTTTATCTAATGTATGGATGCTTTCAACAGGAACTTGAAGGTCAACTTTCTTGTAATCTGCAACTGTTTTGGGTCTTAACTGTTGGTTGAAGAACTGAAATAATTAAATTCTTGTTTGAATAATCAAAAGCTGATAGAATTCTGTTTTGGATACTTGGTGTTTGTTTCAAATACTGAGAATAGATATCATTTTTTATTTCTTCATTCTTTGGCTTTATTTGCTTATATTTCTCCCTGATATCAATATCTTTATCTTCTACTGGCTGTGAGGAGGATGCCACTCATTACCACATAGCTTATAAATTATAGATAACCACTCTCCAAAGATATTGAGGAATTCCTTGGAGAAAACACCCTCATACAAGAGGATAGCCCAAAGACTGAAGGAAAACTAGATTTAGCTTAATTTAAACCCTATTTTGTTGATAGAGCTAAAAGAAATAAAAGAGTATGTGGAGGAGAAATAAGAGTGGGAATGGATAGAGAAGAATGCATGGTTCCACCCTCAAGAGGGCGCTTTGTTAGAGATACCTTGGGATGTTAGGGCTTCCACCAAGGTTATGCATGAAATGGAATCAAGTGCTTGAGCTGCTCAAAGCGTGAGAAAAACATTCATTAGGGGGTGATTATGGGCCTCACTAATAGGTATATACCGAGGCCCAATTTTTTATCGTTCAACATATATCCTACCCTCTCCTCGCATTTGATAACACCTTTTCTAATATAATGTGTTTATTAGGAATAGTAAAGGATTTTTATCATATATTGTGGGCTAACATCATCAATTTGCAGGAAAGGGGTGCATCAATTGTGCAAAGTTACATTGGGGCAGGTTGAGAAGATGTAGGAGGTTTTCCCCCTATATTTACTCAACAAAAACTTGACTTTGTCCCTATATTTACTCACCTATAGTTTTAGGATATACTAACTGTTCATGCACTCAAAGATTGCAAGGATATTAGGTAGCTAGATCTACCCATTTAGGGATTTTGGGGGGAAGCAACCCTCCTTCCAAGGAGTCTGACCCTCAACCATTTTTGTAGAAATAAATAATCTCAAGGGATTAATAGGATTCAAACTTGTAGAGAATAAAAATGACTTCTAGGCCTACGATATTTACATTTTCATTTTCATTTCCATGTAATTGAGCAATTTTTGAGATTAGTGAGAAGTATTTTGTTGCTTTAAATCTGAGTGTGTTTAGAGGGCTAAGTTCTCTTCTGTTAGGGCCTAATCTAGGCACTCCAACCTCTCTAATTTGTACAATTTATTTTTCATATTCCTTTTAATTACTTAGGATTAGCAATATTTCTGTTTTGCAAGTTTTGTTTATATGAAAAAGTTTCCATTACAGAGCTACTAATCATATTTCTTAGGGAATGTGGTTGTGAGCCTTGCTTTGGAAAGCATAAAAAATATGTTTCATTTTTCTTGAAGTGGGAATATCATGAATAAAATTCAACTCATCCTTTCCTTTTAGTTTAATTTTCTGCAATTCATACTATTAGCATGCTCTAGATGTTTGACAAGATTGAGTAATCTTTGTGGGTGCGTATCCTATTTGAGGATTGTAGGTACAACACTATCATTTATACTTTTCATCCCACTATCAACCCCTTTACTTCCTTCCCAACAACTGCTTTGAAAACACTGTTTACCTATAATTTATTTTGGGTTTGTTGAAGGCCACTATGAGTATTTCTCCTTGTGCAAGATGGTCTCCTGAGGGTTACTAAGCTTGGAAAGAACCTTATACAACCTTATCTCAAATTCAAATACTATTCCTAACCTTAATATCACAATTTTATCCCTCATAATTCTCATGGATTCAATCTTGTATCAAAACAGAGCAATCATGTAACATCTTGTAGGAATATTGTAGCATCTCATAACACCGTGTAGAAGCTCTCCAAACTTGATCAGAATTGTCCTTAAAGCTTGATTTTTTCCTCATATCCCTTAATAATTCCCCTTATTCCTTGAAACCACAATTGAGGAATAATAGAGACCACTTGGAACTTGTCTCTACACCACTACAATTCATTTTTGTAATTAGGGTAAGTAAACAAGTTCATGGATTGGATGGAACAATGATGATTTACATGAATACTTTATGAAGCACTCAATGAACCTTTTTACTAGACTATAATCTCTTTTCAATGTAGTATGTTATCACTCTAATAATTCTAAATTTGTGAGATTTTATTTTAAGGTCTAAGAAAATTAGAGCTAACCACAAACCAACTTTTAAACTCTAGGATCTAGCCTTCCTAGGGTTCAGAGAGAGCTCTCTCTATAAGATTTAACTTTGTTTTAATTATATGATATTATGCTAGTTATGATGTGAAAATTGGTTTTGATTTTGTTTGATTTGGTTTGCTTTGGTGAGAATAATCACTTAATGAGATGGATAGCGATAGATTTTTTTATCCACTGGGCTAAGGAGTCAAAAGTAAAGAAAACAGAACTAGGAACAAGGTCAAAAAGTCAAATGTTTTTAGGGCAAGATAGAAAAGTATTTGAAGATCTTGGAAGGCTGATTAGTGAAGTGGATTGAATCGGGATAAAGAGAAAGTAAGAATTCTTTGATCCAGATAAGGAAGGAGAAGAAAGAGGTCATTCAAAAGAGGGAGAAATTAAGGGTTCCCTACTCTGGAAATTAGCAGAAAACATAGAAATGATAAACAGTAAAGATAGGGTTCTTTTAACAAATCCTAAATAATACTCTTGATTTGTCATTCAAATTTGGAACACATATATGGATGCATGTATAACGTAATAAGATAAACAATGACAAGTAGAAAGTACTTCACTTCAATGGCTCATCACATGAATCCTGAAATATGATGCTAGATGATTTGATCCAGTCTATTACTTGAAATAGCTACAAAAAGCCTTTAGGTACAGAAATATTGGCTATAGAAATCTTTAGTAATTTATTCCACAATAAAACTTCAAACGATGAAGTATATATACAAGAATGTTTACAAAATATCCTTGAATACTCCTACGAATTTTCTAAGGAAAATAAAATATATTTTATAGCAAAATAGTGACAGTTTCTTAACAACTTAGCAAGTTGTCCTATTTATCCAAATAAAATAGAAATGCTATTTTGGATTGGGTGCAGCTGGCTGCCTTGTTGTCCCCTTTGCTAGCAAATATATTTCAAATTTATTTTGAAATATTAACTTCTTTATCTGACACTCTTTATCTCTAGTACTCTTTAATCACCTATACACTTTAACCAATGTTTGACTGCCTTTACTGCTATAAAATTCTGTTTTGACAGTGTAAAACCCACAAACTGTTTTTGACCTTTTTCTCTTCCTTTTTACTTTTACAGTAAGTCCGTGAGTGATTCCCAAGATTCTTCATCAGGAATTTTTATCTTTTTCAACTTTCTAAAGTTCTCATATGCCTCAATATATCTAGAAAATGTTGGTTTGATGACTAAAATGTGTTTTATCTCATGTTGTAGATAAAACAAGTCTTCAAAGCTTTTATGTAGAACTTTTCCTGTAGGAATTCCTTGTCCTTTTGTTTTATTTACCTACTATTTTGCATAATCTCTGATCTTCTTGTTGTAGTATTCTTGTGGCATAAGTTTATCATTAAGAACAAGGATGTTTGGAAAACCTTTTTGCCTTAAGATCTCAAATTTAACCATAAATTTAGTTATGGCTATGTTCATGTTTCCACATTTTTCTTCTAGCCGCTTCATCAAATTTTTCTTTGAAATCACTTTTCTTATTTCAAGAATTGTCTCTGTTCTATCAATAATTTCTATCTCATCCAATTCTTGTTTGTTTTTGCTGTTGAGATACTTGATTAGTTCTAAGTCCTATTCAGGTTTGTCACCTAGTTCCTCCTTTGTTATCTGAATCTCTTCTTGGTTAGAAAATGCTTTTTCTCATAGATTACCTATATTCAAGGCCAAACATCATTGATGGATTCAATGATTTTTTTCCATAGATGAATTTTCACATAAGACATTGGCTCTGTCAAAGTTAAATCCTTTTGTAGATTCTTTAACTCAACACTTAATCTGTTAGCCCTTTGTTCATGAGTTTTAGCATTGAATTGCGCTAGCTTCTTAGTGTCTTCAAGATTTTCAATCATTTTGTACAACCTATTGATTTCATTGGTTTTAAGTGTCATTTCCTCCATGGCCTTAACTAGTTTACTAGCCTCATTAGATCGTTGAGCTGTTGTGGTAGAGGATTCTATAGCTGAAGTAGTGGATGAGGTCACTGGCACTGTAGTAGCTAGTGCTACTTTTGGTGCCAATTATTCTACCAGAGTTGAAGGCACAGTTGTAGTAACCATGGGAATTACTGTATGAGTTTCCTGTGCTTTTGTAATTTCTATTTCATGGACAAGCTTGTCCACTTGGATTTCCATATCTTTTATATGTCCTGTCAACTGAAAAAGCAAGTTAATCATATCATATTTTTGGCTTTCCTCTTGAACTATTTCTTTGCCTTCTGGATGTTCTGTTGGTGGAAGCTTGAGCTGTTTCCTCAGTGGTGCAATGTCAACATTCTTTTTCTTTATCAATTCTTCTACAACTTTCACATTTGCAGCGTCATATCCCACTTGAATAACCAATTCTTCTAAAGACTTAATCCTAAGGTCTTTAGCATATTATGAAGCCTTCTCAGCCTTCATTTGTTCTCTCATATTTATTACTGTGTTATGAAGTTTTTGGGCACTCATTGCCTTGGTTGTCATGGTAGAAGAGAGCATCTCAGAAGTCTGTCTATGAAACTCAATTTGATCTAATGTATGGATGCTTTCAATAGGAACTTGAAGGTCAACTTTCTTGTAATCTGCAACTGTTTTGGGTCTTAACTGTTGGTTGAAGAACTGAAATAATTAAATTCTTGTTTGAATAATAAAAAGCTGATAGAATTCTGTTCTGGATACTTGGTGCTTGTTTCAAATACTGAGAATAGATATCATTTTTTATTTCTTCATTCTTTGCCTTTATTTTCTTATATTTCTCCCTGGTATCAATATCTTTATCTTCTGCTGGCTGTGAGGAGGATGCCACTCATTACCACATAGCTTATAAATTATAGATAACCACTCTCCAAAGATATTGAGGAATTCCTTGGAGAATACACCCTCATACAAGAGGATAGCCCAAAGACTGAAGGAAAACTAGATTTAGCTTAATTAAACCCTATTTTGTTGATAGAGCTAAAATAAATAAAAGAGTATGTGGAGGAGAAATAAGAGTGGGAATGGATAGAGAAGAATGCATGGTTCGACCCTCAAGAGGGCGCTCTATCAGAGATACCTTGGGATGTTAGGGCTTCCACCAAGGTTATGCATGAAATGGAATCAAGTGGTTGAGCTGCTTAAAGGGTGAGAAAAACATTCATTAGGGGGTGATTATGGGCCTCACTAATAGGTATATACCGAGGCCCAATTTTTTATCGTTCAACATATATCTTACCCTCTCCTTGCATTTGATAACACCTTTTCTAATATAATGTGTTTATTAGGAATAGTAAAGGATTTTTATCATATATTGTGGCCTAACATCATCAATTTGCAGGAAAGGGGTGCATTAATTGTGCAAAGTTACATTGGGGTAGGTTGAGAAGATGTAGGAGGTTTTTCCCCTATATTTACTCAACAAAAACTTGACTTTGTCCCTATATTTACTCACCTATAGTTTTAGGATCTACTAACTGTTGATGCACTCAAAGATTGCAAGGATATTAGGGAGCTAGATCTACCTTTTCAGGGATTTTGGGGGGAAGCAACCCTCCTTCCAAGGATTCTGACCCTCAACCATTTTTGTAGAAATAAATAATCTCGAGGGATTAATAGGATTCAAACTTGTAGAGAATAAAAATGACTTCTAGGCCTATGATATTTACATTTTCATTTTCATTTCCATGTACTTGAGCAATTTTTGAGATTAGTGAGAAGTATTTTGTTGCTTTAAATCTGAGTGTGTTTAGAGGGCTAAGTTCCCTTCTGTTAGGGCCTAATCTAGGCACTCCAACCTCTCTAATTTTTACAATTTATTTTTCATATTCCTTTTATTTACTTAGGATTAGCAATATTTTTGTTTAGCAAGTTTTGTTTATATGAAAAAGTTTCCATTACAGAGCTACAAATCATATTTCTTGGGGAATGTGGTTGTGAGCCTTGCTTTGGAAAGCATAAAAAATATGTTTCATTATGGGCCTCACTAATAGGTATATACCGAGGCCCATTTTTTTATCGTTCAACATATATCTTACCCTCTCCTCGCATTTGATAACACCTTTTCTAATATAATGTGTTTATTAGGAATAGTAAAGGATTTTTATCATATATTGTGGCCTAACATCATCAATTTGCAGGAAAGGGGTGTATTAATTGTGCAAAGTTACATTGGGGTAGGTTGAGAAGATGTAGGAGGTTTTTCCCCTATATTTACTCAACAAAAACTTGACTTTGTCCCTATATTTACTCACCTATAGTTTTAGGATCTACTAATTGTTGATGCACTCAAAGATTGCAAGGATATTAGGGAGCTAGATCTACCATTTTAGTGATTTTGGGGGGAAGCAACCCTCCTTCCGAGTCTGACCCTCAAACATTTTTGTAGAAATAAATAATCTCGAGGGAGTAATAGGATTCAAACTTGTAGAGAATAAAAATGACTTCTAGGCCTACGATATTTACATTTTCATTTTCATTTCCATGTACTTGAGAAATTTTTGAGATTAGTGAGAAGTATTTTGTTGCTTTAAATCTGAGTGTGTTTAGAGGGCTAAGTTCCCTTCAGTTAGGGCCTAATCTAGGCACTCCAACCTCTCTAATTTGTACAATTTATTTTTCATATTCCTTTTATTTACTTAGGATTAGCGATATTTCTGTTTTGCAAGTTTTGTTTATATGAAAAAGTTTCCATTACAGAGCTACTAATCATATTTCTTGGGGAATGTGGTTGTGAGCCTTGCTTTGGAAAGCATAAAAAATATGTTTCATTTTTCTTGAAGTGGGAAGATCGTGAATAAAATTCAACTCATCCTTTCCTTTTAGTTTAATTTTCTGCAATTCATACTATTAGCATGCTCTAGATGTTTGACAAGATTGAGTAATCTTTGTGGTGTGCAGATCCTATTTATGGATTGTAGGGTATAACACTATCATTTATACTTTTCATCCCACTATCAACCCCTTACTTCCTTCCCAACAACTGCTTTGAAAACACTGTTTACCTATAATTTATTTTGGGTTTGTTGAAGGCCACTATGAGTATTTCTCCTTGTGCAAGATGGTCTCCTGAGGGTTACTAAGCTTGGAAAGAACCTTATACAACCTTATCTAAAATTCCAATACTATTCCTCACCTTAATATCACAATTTTATCCCTCATAATTCTCACGGATTCAATCTTGTATCAAAACAGAGCAATCATGTAACATCTTATAGGAATATTGTAGCATCTCATAACACCGTGTAGAAGCTCTCCAAACTTGATCAGAATTGTCCTTAAAGCTTGATTTTTTCCTCATATCCCTTAATAATTCCCCTTAGTCCTTGAAACCACAATTGAGGAATAATAGAGACCACTTGGAACTTGTCTCTACACCACTACAATTCATTTTCGTAATTAGGGTAAGTAAACAAGTTCATGGATTGGATGGAACAATGATGATTTACATGAATACTTTATGAAGCACTCAATGAACCTTTTTAATAGACTATAATCTCTTTTCAATGTAGTATGTTATCACTCTAATAATTCTAAATTTGTGAGATTTTATTTTAAGGTCTAAGAAAATTAGAGCTAACCACAAACCAACTTTTAAACTCTAGGATCTAACCTTCCTAGTGTTCAGAGAGAGCTCTTTCTATAAGATTTAACTTTGTTTTAATTATATGATATTAGGTTGGTTATGATGTGAAAATTGGTTTTGATTTGGTTTGATTTGGTTTGCTTTGGTGAGAATAATCACTTAATGAGATGGATAGCGATAGATTTTTTTATCCACTGGGCTAAGGAGTCAAAAGTAAAGAAAACAGAACTAGGAACAAGGTCAAAAAGTCAAATGTTTTTAGGGTAAGATAGAAAAGTATTTGAAGATCTTGGAAGGCTGATTAGTGAAGTGGATTGAATCGGGATAAAGAGAAAGTAAGAATTCTTTGATCCAGATAAGGAAGGAGAAGAAAGAGGTCATTCAAAAGAGGGAGAAACTAAGGGTTCCCTAGTCTGGAAATTAGCAGAAAACATAGAAATGATAAACAGTAAAGATAGGGTTCTTTTAACAAATCCTAAATAATACTCTTGATTTATCATTCAAATTTGGAACACATATATGGATGCATGTATAACGTAATAAGATAAACAATGACAAGTAGAAAGTACTTCACTTCAATGGCTCATCACATGAATCCTGAAATATGATGCTAGATGATTTGATCCAGTCTATTACTTGAAATAGCTACAAAAGGCCTTTAGGTACAGAAATATTGGCTATAGAAATCTTTAGTAATTTATTTCACAATAAAACTTCAAACGATAAAGTATATATACAAGAATGTTTACAAAATATCCTTGAATACTCCTACGAATTTTCTAAGGAAAATAAAATATATTTTACAGCAAAATAGTGACAGTTTCTTAACAACTTAGCAAGTTGTCCTATTTATCCAAATAAAATAGAAATGCTATTTTGGATTGGGTGCAGCTGGCTTCCTTGTTGTCCCCTTTGCTAGCAAATATATTTCAAATTTATTCTGAAATATTAATTTCTTTATCTGATACTCTTTATCTCTAGTACTCTTTAATCACCTATACACTTTAACCACTGTTTGACTGCCTTTACTGCTATAAAATTCTATTTTGACAGTGTAAAACCCACAAACTGTTTTTGACCTTTTTCTCTTCCTTTTTACTTTTACAGTGAGTCCGTGAGTGATTCCCAAGATTCTTCATCGGGAATTTTTATCTTTCTCAACTTTCTAAAGTTCTCATATGCCTCAATATATCTAGAAAATGTTGGTTTGATGACTAAAATGTGTTTTATCTCATGTTGTAGATAAAACAAGTCTTCAAAGCTTTTATATAAAACATTTCCTGCAAGAATTCCTTGTCTTGCTGGTTTATTTACATTCTCCTTTGCATGGTCTCTAATCTTCTTGTTGTAGTCTTCTTGTGGCATGAGTTTATCATTAAGAAAAAGGATTTTTGGCAAACCTCTTTGCCTTAAGATCTCAAATTTAACCATAAACTTGGTTATGGCTATGTTCATGTTTCCACACTTTTCTTCTAACTACTTCATTAAATTCTTCTTTGAAATTAGTTTCCTTATTTCAAGGATTGTTTCTGTTCTATCAGTAATTTGAATTTCCTCCAATTCTTGTTCGTTTTTGCTGTTGAGATACTTGATTAGTTCTAAGTCCTATTCAGGTTTGTCACCTAGTTCCTCCTTTGTTATCTGAATCTCTTCTTGGTTAGAAAATGCTTTTGCTCATAGATTACCTATACTCAAGGCCTAACATCATTGATGGATTCAATGATTTTTTTCCATAGATGAATTTTCACATAAGACATTGGCTCTGTCAAACTTAAATCCTTTTGTAGATTCTTTAACTCAACACTTAATCTGTTAGCCCTTTTTTCATGAGATTTAGCATTGAATTGCGCTATCTTCTTAGTGTCTTCAAGATTTTCAATCATTTTGTACAACCTATTGATTTCATTGGTTTTAAGTGTCATTTCCTCCATGGCCTTAACTAGTTTACTAGCCTCATTAGACCGTTGAGCTGTTGTGGTAGAGGATTCTATAGCTGAAGTAGTGGATGAGGTCACTGGCACTGTAGTAGCTAGTGCTACTTTTGGTGCCAATTATTCTACCAGAGTTGAAGGCACAGTTGTAGTAACCATGGGAATTACTGTATGAGTTTCCTGTGCTTTTGTAATTTCTCTTTCATGGACAAGCTTGTCCACTTGGATTTCCATATCTTTTATATGTCCTGTCAACTGAAAAAGCAAGTTAATCATATCATATTTTTGGCTTTCCTCTTGAACTATTTCTTTGCCTTCTAGATGTTCTGTTGGTGGAAGCTTGAGCTATTTCCTTAGTGGTCCAATGTCAACATTCTTTTTCTTTATCAATTCTTCTACAACTTTCACATTTGCAGCGTCATATCCCACTTGAATAATCAATTCTTCTAAAGACTTAATCCTAGGGTCTTTAGCATATGATGAAGCCTTCTCAGCCTTAATTTTTTCTCTCATATTTATTACTATGTTATGAAGTTTTTGGGCACTCATTGCCTTGGTTGTCATGGTAGAAGAGAGCATCTCAGAAGTCTGTCTATGAAACTCAATTTGATCTAATGTATGGATGCTTTCAACAGGAACTTGAAGGTCAACTTTCTTGTAATCTGCAACTGTTTTGGGTCTTAACTATTGGTTGAAGAACTGAAATAATTAAATTCTTGTTTGAATAATCAAAAGCTGATAGAATTCTGTTCTGGATACTTGGTGTTTGTTTCAAATACCGAGAATAGATATCATTTTTTATTTCTTCATTCTTTGCCTTTATTTGCTTATATTTCTCCCTCATATCAATATCTTTATCTTCTGCTGGCTGTGAGGAGGATGCCACTCATTACCACATAGCTTATAAATTATAGATAACCACTCTCCAAAGATATTGAGGAATTCCTTGGAGAATACACCCTCATACAAGAAGATAGCCTAAAGACTGAAGGAAAACTAGATTTAGCTTAATTAAACCCTATTTTGTTGATAGAGCTCAAATAAATAAAAGAGTATGTGGAGGAGAAATAAGAGTGGGAATGGATAGAGAAGAATGCATGGTTCCACCCTCAAGAGGGAGCTCTGTCAGAGATACCTTGGGATGTTAGGGCTTCCACCAAGGTTATGCATGAAATGGAATCAAGTGGTTGAGCTGCTTAAAGGGTGAGAAAAACATTCATTAGGGGGTGATTATGGGCCTCACTAATAGGTATATACCGAGGCCCAATTTTTTATCGTTCAACATATATATTACCCTCTCCTTGCATTTGATAACACCTTTTCTAATATAATGTGTTTATTATGAATAGTAAAGGATTTTTATCATATATTGTGGCCTAACATCATCAATTTGCAGGAAAGGGGTGCATTAATTGTGCAAAGTTACATTGGGGTAGGTTGAAAAGATGTAGGAGGTTTTTCCCCTATATTTACTCAACAAAAACTTGACTTTGTCCCTATATTTACTCACCTATAGTTTTAGGATCTACTAACTGTTGATGCACTCAAAGATTGCAAGGATATTAGGGAGCTAGATCTACCTTTTCAGGGATTTTGGGGGGAAGCAACCCTCCTTCCAAGGATTCTGACCCTCAACCATTTTTGTAGAAATAAATAATCTCGAGGGATTAATAAGATTCAAACTTGTAGAGAATAAAAATGACTTCTAGGCCTATGATATTTACATTTTCATTTTCATTTCCATGTACTTGAGCAATTTTGGGAATTAAGTGGCAGTATTTTATTTAGCTAATCCCAGTGTGTTGAAGAAGGTAAAAGTTCCCCTTCGTTAAATTTAATCTAGGCACTCCAACCTCTAATTTATTTCAATTTATTTTCTATATTTCTTTTTTATTTTACCAAGTTAATATTTACATTTGTAAGTTTTGTTTATATTGAAAAAGTTTCCATTATGGGAAAGCTACTAATCATATTTCTTGGGGAATGTGGTTGTGAGCCTTACTTTTGGAAAGCATAAAAAATATGTTTCATTTTTTGAAGTGGGAAGATAAATGAATAAAATTCCGCTCATCCTTTCCTTTTTAGTTTTAATTTTTTGCAATTCATACTATTAGCATGCTCTGAATGTTTCAAGCAAGATTGAGTAATAATTTGTGTTGTGCGGATCTGTTGCTGGATTGTAGGGTATAGCATATCATTTATACTTTTCATCCTATGTACCACTTCCTTCCCAACACTGTTTTATTTTATTTACCTATAATTTATTTTGGGTTTGTTGAAGGCCACTATGAGTATTTCTCCTTGTGCAAGATGGTCTCCTGAGGGTTACTAAGCTTGGAAAGAACCTTATAAACCTTATCTTAAATTCAAATACTATTCCTCACCTTAATATCACAATTTTATCCCTCGTAATTCTCACGGATTCAATCTTGTATCAAAACAGAGCAATCATGTAACATCTTGTAGCAATATTGTAGCATCTCATAACACTGTGTAGAAGCTCTCCAAACTTGATCAGAATTGTCCTTAAAGCTTGATTTTTTCCTCATATCCCTTAATAATTCCCCTTAGTCCTCGAAACCACAATTGAGGAATAATAGAGACCACTTGGAACTTGTCTCTACACCACTACAATTCATTTTTGTAATTAGGGTAAGTAAACAAGTTCATGTATTGGATTGAACAATGATGATTTACATGAATATTTTATGAAGCACTCAATGAACCTTTTTACTAGACTATAATCTCTTTTCAATGTAGTATTTTATCACTCTAATAATTCTAAATTTGTGAGATAATATTTTAAGGTCTAAGAAAATTAGAGCTAACCACAAACCAACTTTTAAACTCTAGGATCTAGCCTTCCTAGGGTTCAGAGAGAGCTCTCTCTATAAGATTTAACTTTGTTTTAATTATATGATATTAGGCTAGTTATGATGTGAAAATTGGTTTTGATTTGGTTTGATTTGGTTTTCTTTGGTGAGAATAATCACTTAATGAGATGGATAGCGATAGATTTTTTTATCCACTGGGCTAAGGAGTCAAAAGTAAAGAAAACGGAACAAGGATCAAGGTAAAAAAGTCAAATGTTTTTAGGGCAAGATAGAAAAGTCTTTGAAGATCTTGGAAGGATGATTAGTGAAGTGGATTGAATTGGGATAAAGATAAGGTAAGAATTATTTGATCCAGATAGGGAAGGAGA
Organism: Pinus albicaulis; assembly: GCA_034641835.2. Lineage (NCBI taxonomy): Eukaryota > Viridiplantae > Streptophyta > Pinopsida > Pinales > Pinaceae > Pinus > Pinus albicaulis. The sequence continues at coordinate 761,060,421 of CM076571.1, read as the reverse complement.
AGAAAGATGTCATTCAAACGAGGGAGAAATTAAGGGTTCCCTACTCTGGAAATTAGTAGAAAACATAGAAATGATAAACAGTAAAGATAGGGTGCTTTTAACAAATCCTAAATAATACTCCTGATTTATCATTCAAATTTGGAACACATATATGGATGCATGTATAACATAATAAGATAAACAATGACAAGTAGAAATTACTTCACTTCAATGGCTCATCACATGAATCCTGAAATATGATGCTAGATTATTTGATCCAGTCTATTACTTGAAATAGCTTCAAAAAGCCTTTAGGTACAGAAATATTGGCTATAGAAATCTTTAGTAATTTATTCCACAATAATACTTCAAACGATGAAGTATATATACAAAAATGTTTAAAAAATATCCTTGAATACTCCTACGAATTTTCTAAGGAAAATAAAATATATTTTACAGCAAAATAGTGACAGTTTCTTAACAACTTAGCAAGTTGTCCTATTTATCCAAATAAAATAGAAATGCTATTTTGGATTGGGTGCAGCTGGCTGCCTTGTTGTCCCCTTTGCTAGAAAATATATTTCAAATTTGTTTTGAAATATTAACTTCTTTATCTGATACTCTTTATCTCTAGTACTCTTTAATCACCTATACACTTTAACCACTGTTTGACTACCTTTACTGCTATAAAATTCTGTTTTGACAGTGTAAAATAAACAAACTGTTTTTGACCTTTTTCTCTGCCTTTTTACTTTTACAGTAAGTCCGTGAGTGATTCCCAAGATTCTTCATCAGGAATTTTTATCTTTTTCAACTTTCTAAAGTTCTCATATGCCTCAATATATCTAGAAAATGTTGGTTTTATGACTAAAAGGTGCTTTATCTCATGTTGTAGATAAAACAAGTCTTCAAAGCTTTTATATAAAACATTTCCTGCAGGAATTCCTTGTCTTGCTGGTTTATTTACATTCTCCTTTGCATGGTCTCTAATCTTCCTGTTGTAGTCTTCTTGTGGCATGAGTTTATCATTAAGAACAAGGATGTTTGGCAAACCTCTTTGCCTTAAGATCTCAAATTTAACCATAAACTTGGTTATGGCTATGTTCATGTTTCCACACTTTTCTTCTAACTGCTTCATTAAATTCTTCTTTGAAATTACTTTCCTTATTTCAAGGATTGTTTCTGTTCTATCAGTAATTTGAATTTCCTCCAATTCTTGTATGTTTTTGCTATTGAGAAACTTGATTAGTTCTAATTCCTATTTAGGTTTGTCACCTAGTTCCTCCTTTGTTATCTGAATCTCTTCTTGGTTAGAAAATGCTTTTGCTCATAGATTACCTATATTCAAGGCCAAACATCATTGATGGATTCAATGATTTTTTTCCATAGATGAATTTTCACATAAGACATTTGCTCTGTCAAAGTTAAATCCTTTTGTAGATTCTTTAACTCAACACTTAATCTGTTAGCCCTTTGTTCATGAGTTTTAGCATTGACTTGCCCTAGCTTCTTAGTGTCTTCAAGATTTTCAATCATTTTCTACAACCTATTGATTTCATTGGTTTTAAGTGTCATTTCCTCCATGGCCTTAACTAGTTTACTAGCCTCATAAGACCGTTGAGCTGTTGTGGTAGAGGATTCTATAGCTGAAGTAGTGGATGAGGTCACTAGCACTGTAGTAGCTAGTGCTACTTTTGGTGCCAATTATTCTACCAGAGTTGAAGGCACAGTTGTAGTAACCATGGGAATTACTGTATGAGTTTCCTATGCTTTTGTAATTTCTCTTTCATGGACAAGCTTGTCCATTTGGATTTCCATCTCTTTTATATGTCCTGTCAACTGAAAAATGAAGTTAATCATATCATATTTTTGGCTTTCCTCTTGAAATATTTCTTTGCCTTCTGGATGTTCTGTTGCTGGAAGCTTGAGCTGTTTCCTCAGTGGTGCAATGTCAACATTCTTTTTCTTTATCAATTCTTCTACAACTTTCACATTTGCAGCGTCATATCCCACTTTAATAACCAATTCTTCTAAAGACTTAATCCTAAGGTCTTTAGAATATGATGAAGCCTTCTCAGCCTTCATTTGTTCTCTCATATTTATTACTGTGTTATGAAGTTTTTGGGCACTCATTGCCTTGGTTGTCATGGTAGAAGAGAGCATCTCAGAAGTCTGTATATGAAACTCAATTTGATCTAATGTATGGATGCTTTCAACAGGAACTTGAAGGTCAACTTTCTTGTAATCTGCAACTGTTTTGGGTCTTAACTGTTGGTTGAAGAACTGACATAATTAACTTCTTGTTTGAATAATCAAAAGCTGATAGAAGTCTGTTCTAGATACTTGGTGTTTGTTTCAAATACTGACAATAGATATCATTTTTTATTTCTTCATTATTTTCCTTTATTTGCTTATATTTCTCCCTGATATCAATATCTTTATCTTCTGCTGGCTGTGAGGAGGATGCCTCCATACTCTGCTACTTTTCTATTACCCATGTGTTTGAATTATCAAGATGTTCTTCATTTAGAATCTCTGTTGCTAGCTCATTGTTTGTCTCTGGAACATCTGTATCTTCCACTTCTATGGTCTCTTTTTCTTTATCAACTGTATTGAGCTTAGGATTTTTGTTATATCTGAGTTTAAACATAGTCTCTGTAGTTGTTTCAGCAGTGTAGGAACCTTCTTCTGTGACTCTTTTAGTAGCTTTATCCCCTTGATTTTCAGTTTGCAAGGTGTGACTAGTATCACCCTATTTAACTGTTTCTATCAAGTTATTTTCTAGCCACTCTGTTTGATTAACAAAATTTTCAATCTCTGGCCTTTTATCATGAAGATAAGGTGTTAGTTTGCACTTTACTCTCATCTTGCTTAATATTCCTTATGGATCATAGTTCCATTAGAAGCTCTCTTCAAATTTGAATTCCAACAATTGTTTAGCTGCCTCTATTCCTGCATCTCTGTGATTACAAATAAAAGGTCCCACCTGATTCTTCAACTTAAATTGGGTCTTCTTTTTGGTAGCTAGGAAGTTGATAGAATCTGAATTTAGGATTTTCCTGATGTCCTCCAAGGAAAAAACTCTCATTTTCACATACTTAGGTAGTTTATAGGGTAAAATATTTGACCCAAAAACTATGATTTCTGAGTGATTCTGATATAAGTACCAATATCTGGTTTTAGTTTGCTCTGACAGCTATAGAATTTTCTTTATTTCATCATTGATTTTGGGCTGTACTCTTTTTTTCAACATACTAATCAATGGATAAACAAAGGAATATGTAAAATCTGCATAACTGAACTCTGTGGACTTTTTTCTGATCAAATATGTCCAAAATATGACTGAAAGTGGGTTCCCTTATACATCTGGCTTCTGAAGTGTTATTGGAAACTTGTCTTCTTGGAAGTATAAGAACATATGGAAAAGAAATGAAGTATATTTAAACACTCCTTCAGTTGAAAAATTTACAAGTTGATCATGGATATTATAAGCTATGTATTCAGCATAATTGAAAATGACAAAAGGAGGTTGTCCTGATGCAAATGTAGATAGAAAACCTACCATTGACTCATATGTATGCTCATCTATAAAATAACCTAGGATAAAGGACAATAGGGATATGACATGCCTTGACCCTTCTGGAAATTTTGAAGTAGAATAAGGAGGGTTGATATGTGGAATTTGCACATGTAAAGGCATAAAAAATTGGAAAATCTAGAACCTTTTATGAAATTCAAGACCAATGTACAACTTTGTGAGTGCTTCTATGGATAAGGGAACTACATTGTGATCTAGTTTGCATTGTAGAATTTGGTTTATTAAATTAGCAGTAATTGTGAACAATACTTCTTTATTTTCATTTTCCATTGCTCTTTTTTCTGGAGAATAATAAGTCTGACACAACCTAATAACATCTTGACACTGATGAGTGAGTGGAACAACATATTTGGGTAGGTTTGAGTCCCAAATCTGAACTTCATCAACTTTATCTAATGACTTTTAAAGACTCCAACACTGGAGGTCTAACATATTAAACTCTATCACTAGATCTGCTATTTTGTAATCCACATCTACTAAGGGTATCTGTTCAATGTCTACAACAGGAAATTGTAGAGGGGTTACAACGATTGAGGTTTTGGAAGTCATTGCTGGGTTTGATTTTGACATTTTTAGACTTTATGAGTGTTTGAAACTCTATATTTTGACTTTTTGTACTCTTTTGTAAGATTGAATTGTTTATAGAAGGGTTTTTTTACTTTTAACAGAGGTTTATGGATAAAAATAGGCAAAATCTAGCTTTTTCTTAGGTTTAAACCTTCAAATTTGGTTTCAAAACTATTCTTCAGATTCTTATTGGTATAGGAAAAGATAAACAAGGGTTTCTAGATCAATTAGGAGCCTTTTCTAGGTCTGTAGAGCCTAATATATTTAATTTTAATTTAAAAACCAAACACAGTATTGAAACAGGGATTTATCAAAGTTTTTTGTAGTGGATTTTTTCTTTTCGGGAAACTACAAGCTCTTTCTATGGATAAATGGACTTTACTAGGGTTAATTCCTTCAGAAAAATCCTTTTCAAATGATAAACAGGTCTTTTTTTGTGATCAATACCTGTCTGTGCAGGCATTTTGGTCTTTAACTAGGTTTTTGAGGTGTCGAACAGGTTCTAATTGTGTTTAAAGGTCTGTAGAAGTCGAACTGAAGCTTCCAGTGGTTTTTGATAGAAAATGTGGTGTATTTCTGGTTCTCTAGGCATGAAACTGGTGTACACGTCTTCTTCTTCATTCGGGAGGATAAACGCATACAAATAATGCAGGAAAAGTGTTAAATGGGCACATATGGAGGTTATATAACATTTTAGGTGTAAATAGCTATGCATTTAATGGTGGTCATGTCAAAACAGAGGGTATTTTGGCGCATGAAGGTAGAAACCATAGGCAGTTATCACACGGGAATTGGGCGGTAAATGGTTTTGTGTAATCAAATGCGATCCAATGAAATTTCGCCACATGGAGGAGAGATAAGGGAGCTAAACCACCCATTTCGCAAATGTTGAAATGAGTTTTAATCTTGCAATTTAAAATGCGATATGTCTTTTGGATTGTCAGATTGGAGGATATGGATGCAAACAGTTGTGATCGTTTGATAAAGTTGCTCGACCGTGGGGCATGGGGCCCAGGCTTTTATGTTATGCGGCGGGATTAATTTTATCGTTTAAAAGATATTTTTAAAGGTAAAACAATGTATTATTTTTATTGGCAGGTTATAATATTTTCATTGTAAATTACGTATTTACAATTGTTTTAAAACTATTGGGAGCAAGATTAATTTATATGATATGTTTAACCTATAGGGAACAACGGGGTTTATATTTCAACACATGGGATAATATAAACCATAGGTTTAACGTTAAATCATGGGTTTCTTGGGATATTAAAATAAAGGATTTAATACTTTATGTTAGAAATAAATATGAAATCAAATGTAATGAATGAAAATACATAGAAATAAACTCAGTGTAAAATAGGCATTTTAGCATAAAATTATCCCATTTTGATATTTACACATAAACTTAGGATAAAATGTATTTTGTGGGTTTTTGAGTGTTTTTGGATGAAATGAAATTAATTAAGAGGGGATTTTACTTTTTCTAAGAAAAAAAGGCGTTTTACTTAGGAAAAGGGATTATATTTTTGGAAAAGTGTGAATATGCTTATGAAATGGGTTTTCATGAAGGGAATCCAATATTTCTAACCGATCAGTTACTAAGCCTTGGGTCTAGTCCCAACAAAAGTTAGAGAAATGCTCTGAGCCTCTTTAACTGAAGGTTTTGAATACTGGATCATTATGGGGGAGGGGAAATTAGTAATTTTCTCAATAATTCTTTATTACATGCCCTGCACAACTGCTTTCTACCTACCTATCATTATTATAACATTTTTTACTTCGTTTTCATGGGTGCATTTAAGCTTGCAACCATAAATCCAGTTTTCTTTTAAAGCATAAAACTATCTAAGTCTAACCTTATTTCATCCCAGGGCTCAGACTACATTGTTGAGCTCCTCATTTATTCTCTAATTATCTACTGATTTGTCAAGTTTAAATAGTTTGACATATCTTTATTCTCTATCTAAAACATGAGAAATTAATATTAAACTATTTAACTAATCATCGATTATGGCATTTTAAACAAATTTCACATAATCATTATATTTGTAGTAAAAGTAAATAGTAGTGGCATTTTGACTTGCTCACTTTCATGTCTTATTTTTATTTCTTTTTTCTTTTGGGGTCCATTTTTTATTCTCTTTTGATCTTATCTTTTCAAGTCCTTTGTTATTTGTTTTAGGACTTTTACCCTCTTTTCATTTGTTATTATTTTCAAATATGGGAAAACAACTTGCAGAAAGCAAGGTATGTACATATTTACAAGACTATCAAAGTCAATTCAAAAATTATGAACCCTATTATTATAGGACACTAACATAGTAATTGATGGTTTATTTCATGATATTTACTTTATGAAAGTTATATTAGGCTTTTCTTCTCAATTTTAGGCTTCCTAAGCTATGGTTTACATTTCAAGCAGTGTTATTTCATATGCATAGACTATGATTTCCTTCGACGTATAATTTACATTTTTCAAGTAGATTAATCTTTACATTCCACAACTAGATTAATGTTTACATTTTGAAAGTAGAGTAGCCTTTACATTTCTACAAGTAGAGTAACCTTTACATTCCTGCAAGTAGCTTAGCCTTTACATTTCAACATGTAGATTAGTATTAGATTACATCTCTACAAGTAGACTAGAATTTCCATTACTACAAAGTAGAGTAGCATTTTTTTTTTTGCAAGTAGATTAGTGATTATTTTTATGCAATATATTTTCATTCTTAAAAGTCTAGGTTCAGTTGATAGAATGGTATCTGTATGCCTTGGTTTGGTCCATTTCCTAAGAGAAACTTAAGTAATTCTTTAAAAAATATCCTAAATACTCCTAGGAATTTTCTAAGGAAAATAAAATATCTTTTACAAAAAAATAGTGACAGCTACTTAACAACTTAGCAAGTTGTCCTATTTATCCAAATAAAATATAAATGTTGTTTTGGATTGGGTGTAGCTAGCTGTCTTGTTGTTCTCTTTGCTGACAAATATATTTCAAATCTGTTTTGAAATATTATCTTCTTTATCTGATACTCTTTATCTCTGATACTCTTTAATCACTTATAAACTCTAACCACTCTTTGACTATCTTTACTATTGTAAAGTTCTCTTTTGACTATGTAAAATCAACAAACTATTTTTGTCCTTTTTCTCTGCCTTTTGACTTTTATAGTAATTCTGTGAGTGATTCCCAAGATTCTTCATCAGGAATTTTTATCTTTTTCAGCTTCCTAAAGTTCTCATCTGCCTCAATATATCTTGCAAATGTTGGTTTGATGATAAAAAGTTGTTTTATCTCATGTTGTAGATAAAACAAGTCTTCAAAGCTTTTATATAAAACATTTCCTGTAGGAATTCCTTATCCTGTTGGTTTATTTACTTGCTCCTTTGCATGGTCTCTAATCTTCTTGTTGTAGTCTTCTTGTGGCATGAGGTTTTCATTAAGAACACGGATGTTTGGAAAACCTCTGTGTCTTCAAATCTCAAATTTAACAATAAACTTGGTTATGACTATGCTGGTGTTTCCACACTTTTCTTCTAACTGCTTCATTAAATTCTTCTTTGAAATTACTTTCCTTATTTCAAAGATTGTTTCTGTTCTATCAGTAATTTCAATTTCCTCCAATTCTTGTTTGTTCTTGCTGTTGAGAAACTTCATTAGTTCTAAGGCCTGTTTAGGTTTGTCACCTAGTTCCTCCTTTGTTTTCTGAATCTCTTCTTGGGTTGCCTTTAGCAAATCCTTTTGCTCATAAATTACTTGTATTGAAGGCCAAACATCATTGACAGACTCAATGATTTTGTTCCATAGCTGATTCTTCACATAAGACATTGGCTCTATCAAAGTTAAATCCTTTTGTAGATTATTTAACTCAACACTTAATCTGTTAGACCTTTGTTCATGATTTTTAGCATTGATTTGGGCTATCTTCTTAGTGTCTTCAAGATTTTCAATAATTTTATGCAACCTATTGATTTCATTGGTTTTAAGTGTCATTTCCTCCATGGCCTTAACTAGTTTACTAGCCTCATCATAATGTTGAGCTGTTGTGGTAGAGGACACTGTAGCTGAAGTAGTGCATGAGGTCATTGGAACTGTAGTAGGCAGTGATACTGTTGGTGTCAATTCTTCTGCCAGAGTTGAAGGCACAGTTGTAGTAACCATGGGAATTAATGTAGGATTTTCTTGTGCTTCTAGAATTTCCATTTCATGGACAAGCTTGTCCATTTGGATTTCCATCTCTTTTATCTATCTTGTCAACTGAAAAATCAAGTTCAACATATCATATTTTTGGCTTTCCTCTTGAACTATTTCTTTGGCATGTGGGTGTTCAGTTGGTGGAAGCTTGAGCTATTTCCTCAGTGCTACAATGTCAGCATTCTTTTTGTTTATCAATTCTTCTAAAACTTTCACATTTGCAGGGTCATATCCCACTTGAATAACCAGTTCTTCTAAAGACTTAATCCTAAGGTCTTTAGCATAAAATGAAGCCTTGTCAACCTTCATTTTTTCTCTCATATTTATTACTGTTTTCTGAAGTTTTTGGGCACTCATTTCCTTGGTTGTCATGGTAGAATAGAGCATCTTAGAAGTTTGTCTATGAAACTCAATTTGATCTAATGCATGGATGCTTTGAACAGGAAATTCAAGGTCAACTTTCTTGTAATCTACAACTCTTTTAGGAGTCTTAACTGTTGGTTGAAGGACTGACATAATTAACTTCTTGTTTGAATAATGAAAAACTGATAGAAGTTTGTTTTGGATACTTGGTGTTTATTTCAAATACTAAGAATAGATCTCATTTTTTGTTTCTTCATTATTTTCCTTTATTTTCTTATATTTCTCCTTGACATTAATATCTTTATCTTCTGCTCACTATGAAGAGGATGCCTCCATACTTTGCTACTTTTCTATTACCTATGTGTTTGAATTATCATGATGTTCTTCATTTAGAATCTCTGTTGCTAGTTCATTGTTTTTCTCTGGAACATCTGTATCTTCCACTTCTATGGTCTCTTTTTCTTTATCAACTGTATTGAGCTTAGGCTTTTTGTTATATGTAAGTTTAAACCTAGTCTCTGTAGTTGTTTCAGCAGTGTAGGTACCTTATTCTCTGACTCTTTTGGTAGCTTTATCCCCTTGATTTTCAGTTTGCAAGGTGTGACTAGTATCGCCCTGTTTAACTATTTCTATCAAGGTATTTTCTAGCCACTCTGTTTGATTAACAATTTTTTCAATATCTGGCCTTTTATCATGAAGATAAGGTGTTAGTTTACACTTTACTCTCATCTTTCTTATGATTCCTTGTGGATCATAGTTCCATGAGAAGTTCTCTTCAAATTTGAATTCCAAAAATTGTTTGGCTGCCTCTATTCCTGCATCTGTGTGATTACAAATAAAAGGTACCACCTGATTCATCAACTTAAATTGGGTCTTCTTTTTGGCAGCAAGAAAGTTGATAGAATTTGAATTTAAGATTTTCCTTATGTACTCCAAGGAAAAAACTCTCATTGTCACATACTTAGGTAGTTTATAGGGTAAATGGTTTGACCCAAAAACTCTGATTTCTGAGTGATTCTGATATAAGTAGCAATCTCCAATTTTAGTTTTCTCTGATAGCTGTAGAATTTTCTTTATTTCATCACTGATTCTGGGTTTTACTTTGTTTTTCAACATATTAATCAATGGATAAAAAAAGGAATATGTAAAATCCGCGTAACTGAACTTTGTGGACTCTTTTCTGGTCAAATATGTCCAAAATATGACTGAAAGTGGGTTCCCTTCTACATCTAGCTTCTGAAGTGTTATTGGGAACTTGTCTGCTATTGGGAATTATATCTAAATACTCCTTTAGTTGGAAAATTTATAAGCTGATCATGGATATTATAAGCTATGTATTTAGCATAATTGAAAATGACAGAAGCAGGTTGTCATGATGCAAAGGTAGATAGAAAACCTAGGATTGACTCATCTGTATGCTCATCTGTAAAATACCCTAGGATAAAGGACATAAGGGATATGACATGCCTTGACCCTTCTGGAAATTTTGAGGTAGAATAAAGAGGGTTGATCTGTGGAATTTCCACATGTAAAGGCACAAACAATTGGAAAATCTGGGACCTTTTAAGAAATTCAAGACCAATGTACAGCTTTGTGAGTGCTTCTATGGATAAGGGAATGTCATTAGGATCTAGTTTGAGGTGTAGCATCTGGTTTATTGGCTTAGCAGTAATTGTGAAAAATACTTCTTTCTTTGCATTTACCATTGCTCTTTTTTCAGGATAATAATAAGTTTGACACAACCTAATAACCTTTGGAAACTGATGAGTGAGTGGAACAACATATTTGGGTAGGTTTGACTCCAAAATATGAACTTCATCAACTTTATCTAATTACTTTTCAAGACTCCAGCAGTGGAGGTCTAACAGATTAAACTCTATCACTGAATATGCTATTTTGTAATCCACATCTACTAAGGGTATGTGTTCAATGTCTAAAATAGGAGGTTGTAGAGGGGTTACAACAATTGAGGCTTTGGAAGTCATTGATGGGTTTGATTTTGATATTTTTAGACTTTCTGAGTGTTTGAAACTCTGCATTTTGGCTTTTTATACTCTTCTGTAAGATTGAATTGTTTGCATAAGGGTTTTTTTACTTTTAACAGAGATTTATGGATAAAAATAGGCAAAAGAAAGCTTTTTCTTAGGTTTAAACCTTCAAATTTGGTTTCAAAATTATTCTTCAGATTCTTATAGGTACAGGAAAACATAAACAAGGGTTTCTAGATCAATTAGGAGTCTTAGCCAGGTCTGTAGAGGCTAATATATTCAATTTTAATTTAAAAACCAAACGCGGTATTGAAATGGATTTATTAGAGTTTTTTGTAGCGGATTTTCTCTTTTCGAGAAACTACATGGTCTTTCTCTGGATAAATGGACTTTACTAGGCTTAATTCCTTCATAAAAAATCATTTTCAAATGATAAACAGGTTTTTTTTTGTGAAGAATACCCGTTTGTGCAGGTATTTTGGTCTTTAACTGGGTTTTCGAGGTGTCAAACAAGTTCTGATGGTGTTTGAAGGTCTCTGGAAGTCGAACTGAAGCTTCCAATGGTTTTTGACAACAATTGTAATGTATTTCTAGCTCTCTAGGCATGAAACCGGTGTACAAGTCTTCTTCTTCATTTAGGAGGATAAACGCATACAAATAATGCATGAAAACAGTTAAATGGGCACATATTGAGGTTATATAACATTTTAGGTTTAAAGATCTATGCATTTAATATTAGTCATATCAAAACAAAGGCTAGTTTGGCGCGTGAAGGCATAAAACCATAGGCAGTTATCACACGGCAATTGGGCGGTAAATGGTTTTGTGGCATCGAATGTGATCCAATGAAATGGCGCCACGTGGAGGAGACATAAGGGAGCTAAACCACCCATTTCGAAAATGTTGAAATGATTTTTAATCACGTAGTTTAAAATGAAATATGTCTTTTGGATCGTCGGATTGGAGGATATGGATGCGAACGGTTGTGATCATTTGATAAAGTTGCTTGGCAGTGGGGCGTGGGGCCCGGGATTTTTTGTTATACAGGGGGATTAATTTTATCGTTTAAAACATAGTTTTAAACATAAAACCATCTATTATTTTGATTGGCAGGTTATAATATTTACATTGTAAATTTTACAACTGTTTAAAACTATTCGAAGAGGGATTAATTTATATGATACGTTTAACCTATGGGGAACAACGAGGTTTATATTTCAACACATGGGATAATATAAACCATAGGTTTAACGTTAAATAACTGGTTTTTGGGATATTAAAATAAAGGATTTAATAAATATACAGGAATGGATATTTTTTAAAGGATTTAATACTTTATGTTAGAAATTAACATGAAATAAAATGTAATGAATGACAATACATAGAAATAAACTAAGTAGAGTGTAAATAGGCATTTTAGCACAAAATTATCTCATTTCGATATTTACATGTAAACTTAGGATAAAATGTATTTTGTGGGTTTTTGAGTGTTTTTGGATGAAATGAAATTAATTAAGAGGGGATTTTACTTTTTCTAAGCAAAAAAGGTGTTTTACTTAGGAAAAGGCGATTATATTTTTGGGAAAGGGTGAATATGCTTATGAAATGGGTTTTCATGAAGGGAATCCAATATTTTTAACCAATCAGTTACTAAGCCTTGGGTTTGATCCCAACAGAAGTCAGAGAAATGCTCCGAGCCTCTTTAACTGAATTTTTTGAATACTGGATCATTATGGGGGAGGGGAAATTAGTAATTTTCCAAATGATGCTTTATTACATGCCTTGCACAACTACTTTCTACCTACCCATCATTATTATAACATTTTTTACTTCATTTTCATGGATGCATTTATGCTTGCAACCCTAAATCCATTTTTATTTTAAAGCATAAAACTATCTAAGTCTAACCTTATTTTATCCGAGGGCTCAGATTAAACTGTTGAGCTCCTCATTTATTCTCTAACTATCTACTGATTTTTTAAGTTTAAACAGTTTGACATATCTTTATTCTCTATCTAAAACATGAAATTCAAGACATGAAAATTTAAGATTAAACTATTTAACTGATCATAGATTATGGAATTTTAAAAAATCTACACATAATCATTATTTTTGCAGTAAAAGTAAATAGTAGTGGAATTTTGACTTGCTCACTTTCATGTCTTATTTTTATTTCTTTTTTCTTTTGGGGTGCATTTTTTATTCTCTTTTGATATTTTCTTTTCAAGTCCTTTGATCTTTATTTTAGGACTTTTACCCTCTTTTCATTTGTTATTATTTTCAAATATGGGAAAACAACTTTCAGAAAGCAAGGTATGTACATATTTACAAGACTAGCAAAGTTAATTCAAAAATTATGAACCCTATTATTATAGGACCCTAACAGTGGCTCCACAGGAGGATGGCATTCCTGGTGAAATTTCAAGAACTTTATTGCTAGTAGCCTTTTAATTTTGACTGAGGTGACCTTGTAAATATCTTCTGATCTCTGCAATTATTTCATACTTATGATATTTTACCTCTCAAAGCTTAGGGCCTTCTCTCCAGGCTTCAATTTTGTTAGGAAAACATCCAATCCAATCTAAATATTCAATTTTTATGTACAATGGTCAAAGTAAATAAAACTAACTATTTTTTTTATCTATGAGGAGTAGTAGTGCTTCAATATTCTGCCATTGATAGGTCCACCTAGCAGATCTGATCCATCTATTTCTTTCAAAAAGAAAGCATTGTTACCTCTATAACCATAAATAACATAAGTTCCTTTCCATAGAAAATAAAATTTTCCATGTTTACCTTTCTCTTCTCTTCTTGAATCCCATTTTAACACTTTGTCTCTAATGTCGAAATCATCTTCTTTACTCTTTTTGTCAAAAAAATTCTTTATCTTATCCTAGATAACTTGAGAATTAAGATAAACCTCTTCTCTTGTTTGCTACAAGTGAATTGTTTGGTTAATCATTCTTTGAATGCCATTTGTCTCAAATTATAATTCTTGGATAATTTTCATTACTGGTACTCCTAAGGAAGATGGAAAAACAACATTCATTCCATAGACAAGCTGATAAGGGGATGTCCCAATAGATTTTTTGGTGGTAAGTCTATCTTCCCGTAAGGCATTGACTAATTTCTTGTTCCAAGTATTTTTGTTATCTTATAGTGACTTTTGATGATGTTTACATGGCTCTTATTTGAAGATTCAACAAGTTCATTACCTTGAGGGTAATATGCAGTAGAATGGCCTAGGGTGATGTGATATTTATGGAAAAATTGAATCATCTTTTTGGATTTGAATGCAGCAGCATTGTTAGTAATAATATTTTGGGGACATCCAAATATTGAAAGTATGTTTATTTCTAAAAAGGAGATAATGACAGTGTCGGTGGCTTGCATAGAGTGTATGGCTTCAATCACTAAGTAAAATAGTCAGTGGCTATCAAAATCCACTTGTGTTGGGCTGATGACGGGGGGTGAATTTCACCAATGAAGTCAAGACCCCATTTTTGAAATGGAATTTCTGTTGAGATGGGTTTTAAGGGCAAGGGTAATGGTTTTTTCTTACCCTCAAATATTTGACACCTGTGACAGGAGGTCACATACCTTTTCACATCTGCAAACAAAATACGCTAGTAAAAACCAGCTCTCAGGATTTTGTCTGCAGTAGTCTTCTAGTAGAGATGTCCTCCATAGTCACCTGCATAAAATTATTCTAATGTTTTGTCAGCATCTTCTTTTAGAAAAAAAAATTAATAAAATTCCAATTCGATCTTTCCAAAAAAGTACATTATCTAATATACAAAATCTTACTGCCTTTAGCTTTAAGAATCTAGCTTTTGTTCTAGATAATCCAGGGGGAGCTTGTAAGTTTAGTAATACAAATATGATATGTGCATACCATGGTGAGTCTAAAAATGCTTCATTAATCTCTGGAGTCGCCATCTCTTCCTGATCATCTACTTGGGCAATAAAATTTATGTTTAGGTCATGACCATTTGATTTAGCCATGAGTTTGGCTAAACCTTGACCTTTTATAAATTTAGTGAGTTTTATCTCTATGTCATATTCCAAAATTATGGAAATTCACTTACCTCTTCTACCATCAGGACCATCCTAAGTTAGAATTTCTTTTACTACTTCATTTGGAACATAGGTAATAATGTGAGAATAAAGAATGTACACTCTGAAATATTTAATGCCCTTCACCAAATCTAGGGCCTGTTTCTCCATGATATTCTATTTCAAAGTGGTATCTCTAAGTTTTCTTCTAAAGAAAGCTATGGGCTGCTCATAGCCCTGTTCATTTTTTTGTAGTAAAACTGCAACAATGGTGTTCTCTGAAGCAAATCAAAAAATGATGGAATCCTTTTTAAAGTCAGGACTTATAAGGACTGGGGTTTTGGTTAAGGCCTATTTAATGGATTCAAATGATTTTTTGGCCTCAATAGTCCATTTAAGAACTGAATCCATTTTTAGCATATTATTGAGTTCTCTAATTATTTCAACTAAATTGGATATGAATCTTCTTAAAAAGTTAATTTTACCTATAAAGGCTTGTAATTCTTTTATGTTTCTTGGAGGACTAATGTTAAGAATTTCTTCCATTCTGGCTGGGTCTATTCTAATCCCTTCCTTATATATTAAGTGTCCTAGTAACTTACCTTCTTCTAATCCCAATAAGGTTTTCTTGGGATTTAGGGAGACACCAAACTTTCTGCATTTAATGAAAACTTGTCTAAGATGATCTAGGTGTTCATAATCAGTCTAAGAAAATACAGTAATGTAATCTAAGTAAATGAATAAGAATTCATGAATTTTCTTTGCAAAGGCTATATCCATAGCTCTTTCAAAGGTAGCCCCTGCATTCATTAAACCAAAAGGCATTTTTACATACATAAAAGTGCCCCAAGGAGTAGTAAAAGTTGTTTTGGCTTGATCCTCTCGTTGGACTAAAATTTGATTGTATCCTGAAAATCCATATAAAAGTGAAATCTTAGAAGAACCAACTACCCTTTGTAAAATGTGATCCATATTTGGTAAAGGATAATTATCTTTTAAGGATACTTTTCTTAGATTTCTAAAATCAACACATAATATAATTTCTCCTGTCTTTTTTCTGGTTGGAACTAGATTAGAAACCCAATCAAAATATCTGATTGGCGCAATTATATGTGCATCGTACATTATTTTTACCTCTTTTTCAATCAAAGGCATCAATACAGGATTGATCCTACTTAACATGTGTTTAAAAGGCTTTTGGTTTTCTTTTATAGGGATTTAATGATGTATAATATTGGTGTCATAGGATTTTAGGTCCTCATAACTCCAAGAAAAAACATCTTGAAATTCCTTAAAAATAGCAATATATTTTCCTGTTTATTGCTGAGGTAAGGCTTTGGAAAGTTTGATCATTTTGGGCTTTAACTCTGTGCCAATGTTACATTCCTCAATATCGGATCTAAGTGGCTCCATTTTGGGTTTTCTAGCAACATCATTTGAGTCAAATAAATCTTCTAAAGGTGTTAATCCTTTTGGTAAGAAATTATAGATTTAATATATCAGGTTCATCATCAATTATCTCATCAATTTCTACTTTCTCTAAGTTATCTATATATGGTTGACTAAATTTAATAGGTCTAGTAAAATTTACATTATTTACATCTATATTATTCAAATCAATTTCACTATCTAAACCTTGATCTAATGTACAGTCTATGTCTATTTTACAATTCTGAAATTCACCTTCATTATTCATAAAATGGTAAATCTGTTCATCTTGTGAGAAAAGTTGCCAATATTTGAGGTTATCTAGAATTATTGGTCTGTGTTTCACTTTTGCAGCATACTTATGATTGGTTTGAAGGGGTAGATTATAGGTACTAGCAAAATTTTCTAAGGAGTGCGCCTGTATGTTTTGCTTTCTTGGTATTGCAGAAAAAATACATTCCAACAAATCATCTATCAAATCTAATACAGTTTCTCTATATCGGCATAATCTAGGATTATAAATAGAATACTCTCCATTTATCTATTTTACAATCAACTTTGACTCTCCCATTATTGATATTCTTTTTCCTCCTAAGTTTCTGATAATCTGGAGTCCTAAAATGAGGGCTTCGTACTCAGCCATATTGTTGGTGCATTTGAAATTCAGTCTGAAGGCATGGCCTTCTGCATGATTAGTTTCCATATTAATTATCCAAACTCCTACTCCTGATCCTAACTTATTGACTGATCCATCAAAATCCAAATGCCATAAATATTCATGAAAGATATTTTCATTGTTATGTGTTTTTTTTTTCTCCTTTAGTTCAGTTTTGATTTCGTTATCATTTTAAGAGTTACATAAGATGAATGAATCTAGGTCAGTAGGTGAAGTGTAAATTGGGTACTTTATTGATCTTTCTGGACTATTAACCATATATTTCATCAATGTTTCCCTATAGAGATTCTTCGGTTGACTAAAAACTGATATAGTAGCATATGACATATCCAATGGTAGAGATAATAACATCCCATACTTAGGTGGGATATCAGCTACTACAATGTCCATGAGTATACTTTTACCAGGATATTGAACTAATGTGACACACAAATCTTTAATCAAACCTAGGCATTTAACTTTGCTTGAATCAAATGAAAATAAATCTTTGTAAGGCCTTGTGATGTCTAAGTTCAAGGTTTCCATTATTGCTTTTGGCATTAGATTATGTGAAGCTCCTGAATCTAACATTGCATTGTGTAAAATTTGGTCATGAATAGTTAAACTATTGTAAAATGGTGGAATTGCACCATCTTGATGTTTACCATTAACATCACGACCAAAAATCAACTCTAGTTGATCATCATTCTAGTTTATAGAGTCTTCTCCATCATTCATGTTTAATGTTTCAGTGATAGTTGATTTATACAAATCATGTTTTACCAATTCTGTTAAAGGAATTGGTATTTTTAACTTTTCAATTTCAGCTTGTATATTGAATGAGGGTTTTGATTTACTAATTTGAATTAACTATTCCTTAGTAACTATAGTTTGAGTAGGTTTATCTTCTCTTTCTATAGTTAAATTTTCATTTTATGTTTGAGTATCTTGTGTTTTACTGCTCCTAGTTTTCTTTTCAGGAATAGTTTGAGAAGGAGTAGATGTATAAGAAGCTATTTTTGCGGTGGTAGCTTTTGGATCTGTTGATTTTGGATCAACATTGGATGTTTTGGAATATAAGTTTGTTTTTTTAGCAGAATTAGGTGTTTTTACAGTAGCAGATTTTTGTGAATCTTTTGAATCTTGTGCAACTTCATCTGTTATATCAACAATGTTAGGGCGGGGTGAAATTTTGGGACTGGAAACATTTTGGGTAGAATTAGAGTTTTGCTTATTTTCCCTAGGAATAATTTGTAGAACTTTTGTAGTGGGAGCTTCTACTGTTTTCTTATTTTGTGTTTGAGCAGTTTTCTTAGCATAATGCTCTATGTTTTTCTTTCTTCTAAGGTTATATTGACTATGTACTTCATTGATAGCAAAATAATAGCCTCGTTTGTAATCAAATGGTTCACCTGAATATAATTTAATTTTTTGAAGTTCAAATAACTCCTGATCTTCCTGTGTGAGAAAGATAGTGTTATTATCATATATTCCCATTAGATTTATGTATCCTCATCATCATCATCATTCTGTTGAGAACTTTCAGCATAGCTCTCTTGAAATGGAGGTCTTATTGTCTGATCAGGGCCTGACTCTTTGGATTTTCCTGAATTTTTAAATTTCCTGAAGTTGTGATTCCTAATTTGTTGTTGATTATCCCATTGTGGTCTCATTTCTATGTTTTCTAATCTATACATCATTCTCTCTAAAGTTTTAGCTAATTGATCTATTATTGTGTCTGAACTAGAAGCTTCTTTCATGGTTACTCTCTTGTCATTCCTTAATCTAGATTTTTTAGCCAAAATATTTACTTCTACACCAACAGCATTTGTTTGCATTCTTTCTAATGTTTCTGCATTTCTCTCCCTCAGCTGATAGGCCATGTCTGTGTCAAATCCATCAGGGAATTTGAGTAGGAAAAAATCAGGAGTGGATTTCAGATTTGTAGGAATTGAATTGTAAACACTGTTATATCTAGTGTAGTAGTCTTGGACTGATTCATTAGGGGTTCTTTTCATTGCATCAAATTCAAAAAATATTTGCAGTGGATTTTTCTCCTTTTCCCATTTATTTAAAAATAATCGATGAAAAATTACTAAATCAGCTATACTACCAGGCTTAAGACCTTTAAACCATTTTTTAACTTCCCCTGTTAATGTTTGTGCAAAGAGTCTCATTTGTACATCAGAATCATCTATTTCATGAAGCTCAAAGTAATCTATCATCTTATTTATATGTTGTTGAGAAGTGTAATGAGTAGTAGCATCAAATTGGGTTATTTTACTTTGGTAATCCTGAGGCATATCATGTAACTGTCCTAGAAGGACTAGGGGAACATACCTAGTAGCCATAGCTTGAATTCTAGCTTGGCTAGGAGGTAGATTGGAAGTGTTTGGGGTAGAACTGGAAGTACTAGACGATGTGGCTAAAGAAGTACTTGATGAGATTGGAATATAAGATGGTGTACTAGAAAAATTGGTGGATGAACTAAAAGATGAAGTTGAGGTGCTAGGAAATACAACTGGGATATATAAAGAACTACCTAGGAATGAGAATGATGTGTTTGAAATTGAAGAAGGTAAACTAATGGATGAAGTTGATGTGGGAGAATACAAAAATAGTATTCTAGGTTGTAATAATTGTCTAGGGATAAATGGATTTGTAGATTGGAGGGTAGTGGAGATTATAGATGATATATTGGTATCTAAATGAGGAATAGAAGGCTTAGCTTTATATGCTAATAATTGAGCTAATTCAATAGCTTCATCTATTTCCTCAAGGATAATAGCATTTATTTCTTCAAGTTTATCCTCAGCTTTAAATATCTCTGATTCAAAATCTACTGCAACATTTTCCAGCTTTACTTTAAGAAATGAAATAAAAACAAGATCTAGAACAAAAATTTTTAAGTCACTTTCCGATTTTCTTCTGAATAAAGAATGTTCAAAATGCAGGTCAAACTCTCTGTCTTATATACTTACTAATGCTTTTGGTAATGAATTTTATCTAATTATGGAAACTTTAGCACCTAAATCTTCTACTTGTTTATTCTTTTTCCCAATTTTGTCTGGATTGTCTACTATAACAGTAGGTTGAGGATTCAGGTTTGACCTAGTATAGTACATTTTTCTAGAAGCCAGAATTACAATTTTTTATACTCACAACTTATAAAACAATCTTAAGGCGAAAGGATGATAAAAACATTTTCCTTTAAGAACTATTTTAAGATTGAGGATTGGTTAGTTCCCTAGCAGAGTCGCCACTATGTTATCACTCTAATAATTCTAAAGTTGTGAGATTTTAGTTTAAAGTCTAAGAAAATTAGAGCTAACCACAGACCAACTTTTAAACTCTAGGATCTAACCTTCCTAGGGTTTAGAGAGGGCTCTCTCTATAAGATTTAACTTTGTTTTAATTATATGATATTAGGCTAGTTATGATGTGAAAATTGGTTTTGTTTTGGTTTGGTTTGGTGAGAATAATCACTTAATGATATGGATAGTGATATATCTATTTGTCCATTGGGTTAAGGAGTAAAAAGTCAAGCAAACAGGATGAAGATCAAGGTAAAAAAGTCAAATTTTTTAAGGGCAATATAGACATGTCTTTGAAGATCTTGGAAGGCTGATTGGTGAAGTGGTTTGAATCAGGATAAAGAGCAACTAAGAATTCTTTGATCCAGATAAGGAAGGAGAAGACAGAGGTCTTTTGAAAGAGGGAGAAATTAAGGGTTACCTACTCTGGAAATCAGCAGAAAACATAGAAATGATAAACAGTAAAGACCAGGTGATTTTATCAAATCCTGAAATAATACTCTTGATTTATCATTCAAATTTGGAGCACATATATGGATGCATGTATAACATAAGAAGATAAACAATGAAAAGTAGAAATTACTTCACTTCAATGGCTCATCACATGAATCCTGAAATATGATGCTAGATGATTTGATCCAGTCTACTACTTGAACTTGCTAAAAAAATCCTTCAGGTACAGAAATATTGGCTATAGAAATCTTTAGCAATTTATCCCACAATAATACTTCAAAATATGAAGTATGTACACAAAAATGTTTACAAAATATCCTAGAATACTCCTACGAATTTTCTGAGGAAAATAAAAATATATTTTACAACAAAATAGTGACATCTTCTTAACAACTTAGCAAGCTGTCCTATTTATCCAAATAAAATAGAAATGCTATTTTGGATTGGGTGCAGTTGGTTGCCTTGTTTTCCTCTTTGCTGGAAAAATTATTTCAAATGTGTTTTGAAATATTATCTTCTTTATCTGATACTCTTTAATCACTTGTACACTTTAACCACTATTTGACTGTCTTTACTACTGTAAAATTATGTTTTGACTGTGTAAAATCAACAAACTGTTTTTGTCCTTTTTCTCCGCCTTTTTACTTTTACAGTAGTTCCGTGAGTGATTCCCAAGATTATTCATCAGGAATTTTTATCTTTTTCAACTTTCTAAAGTTCTCATCTACCTCAGTATATCTAGAAAATGTTGGTTTGATGACAAAAAGGTGTTTTATCTCATGTTGTAGATAAAACAAGTCTTCAAAGCTTTTATATAAAACATTTCCTGTAGGAATTCCTTGTCTTGCTTGTTTATTTTCTTGCTCCTTTGCATGGTCTCTAATCTTCTTGTTGTAGTCTTCTTGTGGCATGAGTTTATCATTAAGAACAAGGATGTTTGGCAAACCTCTTTTCCTTAAGATCTCAAATTTAACAATAAACTTGGTTATGGTTATGTTCATGTTTCCACACTTTTCTTCTAACTGCTTCATTAAATTCTTCTTTGAAATTACTTTCCTTATGTCAGGGATTGTTTCTATTCTATCAGTAATTTCAATTTCCTCCAATTCTTGTTTGTTCTTGCTGTTGAGGAACTTGATTAGTTCTAAGTCCTATTCAGGTTTGTCAGCTAGTTCCTCCTTTGTTTTCTAAATCTCTTCTTGGGCTACCTTTAGCAAATCCTTTTTATCATAGATTACATATATTGAAGGCCAAACATCATTGATGTATTCAATGATTTTGTTCGATAACTGATTCTTCACATAAGAAATTGGGTCTGTCAAAGTTAAATCCTTTTGTAGATTCTTTAACTCAACACTCAATATGTTAGCCCTTTGTTCATGAGTTTTTGCAGTGATTTGGGCTAGCTTCTTAGTGTCTTAAACATTTTCAATCATTTTCTACAACATATTGATTTCATTGGTTTCAAGTGTCATTTCCTCCATGTCCTTAACTAGTTTACTAGCCTCATCAAAATGTTGAGTTGTTGTGGTAGAGGATTCTATAGCTGAAGTAGTGGATGAGGTCACTAGCACTGCAGTAGCCAGTGGTAATTTTGGTGCTAATTCCTCTTCCAGAGTTGAAAGCATAGCTATAGTAACTATGGGAATTATTGTAGGAGTTTCCTGTGCTTTTGCAATTTATCTTTCATGGACAAGCTTGTCCATTTGGATTTCCATCTTTTTTATCTGTCCTGTCAACTGAAAAATCATATTCATCATATCATATTTTTGGCTTTCCTCTTGAACTATTTCTTTGGCTTCTAGATGTTCTGTTGGTGGAAGCTTGAGCTATTTCCTCAATGCTGCAATGTCAACATTCTTTTTCTTTATCAATTCTTCTACAACTTTCACATTTGTAGGGTCATATCCCACTTGAATAACCAATTATTCTAAAGAATTAATCCTAAGTTCTTTAGTATATGATGAAGCCTTGTCAACCTTCATTTTTTCTCTCATATTTATTACTGTGTTCTGAAGTTTTTGGGCACTCATTTCCTTTGTTTTCATGGTACAATAGAGCATCTCAGAAGTTTGTATATGAAACTCAATTTTATCTAATGTATGGATGCTTTCAACAAGAACTTCAAGGTCAACTTTCTTGTATTTTGCAACTATTTTGGGAGTCTTAACTGTTGGTTGAAGCACTGACATAATTAAATTCTTGTTTGAATAATCAAAAGTTCATAGGAGTCTATTCTGGATACTTGGTGTTTGTTTGAAATACTCAAAATAGATCTCATTTTTTATTTCTTCATTCTTTGCCTTTATTTGCTTATATTTCTCCTTGATATCAATATCTTTATCTTCTGCTGGCTATGAGGAGGATGCCTCCATACTCTACAACTTTTCTATTACCTATGTGTTTGAATTATCTGGATGTTATTCATTTAGAATATCTGTTGTTGGCTCATTGTTTCTCTCTGGAACATCTGTATCTTCCACTTCTATGGTCTCTTTGTCTTTATCAACTATATTGAGCTTAGGATTTTGTTATATCTGAGTTTAAACCTAGTCTCTGTAGTTATTTCAGTAGTGTAGGTACCTTCTTCTCTGACTCTTTTAGTAGCTTTGTCCCCTTGATTTTCAGTTTGCAAGGTGTGACTAGTATTACCATGTTTAACTATTTCTATCAAGTTATTTTCTAGCCACTCTGTTTGATTAACAAAAATTTCAATCTCAGGCCTTTTATCATGAAGATAAGGTGTTAGTTTGCACTTTAATATCATCTTGCTTAATATTCCTTGTGGATCATAGTTCCATGAGAAGCTCTCTTCAAATTTGAATTCCAACAATTGTTTGGCTACCTCTATTCCTGCATCTCTATGATTACAAATAAAAGGTCCCACCTAATTCTTCAACTTAAATTGGGTCTTCTTTTTGGCAGCTAGGAAGTTGATAGAATCTGAATTTAGAATTTTCCTGATGTACTCCAAGGCAAAAACTCTCATTGGCACATACTTAGGTAGTTTATAGGGTAAAATATTTGACCCAAAAACTTTGATTTCTGAGTGATTCTAATATAAGTACAAATCTCCAGTTTTAGTTTGCTCTGACTGTAATATTGCAAAATTAGCATGCAACTAATTGGTATATTATATTTTTTCTCATGTCACTTAGGAGATAAATAAATGGGTAAGGATTTTCATACATTTCAGAATAATGAATAAAATCTCTCATAGTGTGGAAAGGGATCATCAGAGGAGCTGGATTTCACACCCTCATGTGTGAACAAGGTCATTTGCATGTGGAAAAGGTTAAGTTTGACCAGGTCAACAGCACTGGGATAGGAGGTGGAGAACACTTAGAGAAACAACGTAGTATGAATGGGAGGAGGTTTCTTTGGTGAAGGAAACCCTAATGATTGGGGCCCATGGTGAGAGGGATTTCACATGTTTAAAAGGAGGGCAAGCTAGCCATTGTGATCCATGTTTAAGATTATTGATTTCTTGGTCTGTTTAGACTTTGTGCATTCTACTGTTGTTTAGCAGAGTTGCAGTGCTGCTTAGCACAAGGCATTCATATTTAGGAATTCCTTCTCCTTTCAAGAGAGGCCTCTTGAGCGAGTTTCTCTTCATTTCTCCACATTCAGGCTTGAGGCCAAGCATCCTCCTTCAGCTACAGTGTTATTCCTGTAGCAGGAAACGTTGTGTTGCAGGGTGTTGTTGTGGAGGTTCTACAACACCACTTTCAGAGCTATTTTTCAGAGGAGGGAGCCCCCTTTCCTTTGGAGGATCAGTGAGGGAGCATTTGAGCTGATTCCCATTATCTTTGCCATCAGGCCAACCATTTTTCATCATCTACAGTGTAGTCCCTCTCATTGACTACATTATTTTCATTGAGCATCTGCAGTGAGGGTTGCAGTGTTTGTTTGGAGGGTTAGATATTCAGTGTTAGGATCATCCTTTCGCTTGGAAGATCCATTGGAGGAGGTATATTCAGCTTTTCCATCATTTATAGTCATCTCCATCTAGTTCTTGATTTGCAGCTGCTACTCTGCCCTGCTACTCTAGCATTTTTTCGATTTTGTATATTTCAGGAAATCCCTCTAGGATTGTCTTGATATTGTTTTTCAGGGGTTAGAGCTTTGCTTCCCACTTTATTTGAGCCATACATTTCCATATCTATGTATTGACATTATTTCTCTAACAGTGCCTCCTATAAACTACACAGTCATAGCCTTGGGTTTTCTATATGTAGTAGTGTTCTTCATTTACCATGTATATGTTCTATTGAGGGTTGCATTGCCCACTTGAGTGATTGTTCCTCAAGGATTTTTATTCACATTTGTTGCTATGATCTAATATGATGGCTATTTGGATCTTTTGGCATTCTCTATGTTAATGTATCACTGCTACTCCATTATTGTGTTTACATATTACTGGATCTTCAACTCTAGAATATCTTAAGATATTCTTATTGTTGTAGAATTTCCCTATTTTGGGATATTACACTGACAACTATAGAATTTTATATATTTCATAACTGTTTTTGGGTTGTACTTTGTTTGTCAACATATTAATCAATGAATAAAAAAAGGAATCAGTAAAATCTGCATAACTGAACTCTGTGGACTCTTTTTTGATTAAAGATGTCCAAAATATGACTAAAAGTGGGTTCCCTTCTACATCTAGCTTCTGAAGTGCTATTGGGAACTTGTCTACTTGGAAGTATAAGAACATATGGAAAAGAAAGGAAGTATATATAAACACTCCTTCAGTTGGAAACTTTACAAGTTGATCATGGATATTATAAGCTATGTATTTAGCATAATTGAAAATGACAGAAGGAGGTTGTCCTGATGCAAAGGTAGAGAGAAAACCTACCATTGACTCATCTGTATGCTCATCTGTAAAATACCATAGGATAAAGGAAATCAAGGATATGACATGCCTTGACCCTTCTGGAAATTTTGAAGTAGAATAAGGAGGGTTGATCTGTAGAATTTCCACATGTAAAGGCATAAACAATTGAAAAAACTGGAACCTTTTAGGAAAGTTAAGACCAATGGAAACCTTTCTGAGTGCTTCTATGGATAAGGGAATAGCATTGGGATCTGGTTTGAGTTGTAGCATCTGGTTTATTGAATTAGCGGTAACTGTGAACAATACTTCTTTATTTACATTTACCATTGCTCTTTGTTCAGGAGAATAATAACTCTGACACAACCTAATAACATCTTGACACTGATGAGTGAGTGGAACAACATATTTGGGTAGTTTTGACTCCCAAATCTAAAATTCATCAACTTTATCTAATGAATTTTCAAGGCTCAACTAGTGGAGGTCTAACAGATTAAATTCTATCACTGGATCTGCTATTTTGTAATCCACATTTGGTAAGGGTATGTGTTCAATGTATACAACAAGAGGTTGTAGAGGGGTTACAACAATTGATGTTTGAAAGTCAATGTTGGGCTTGATTTTGACATTTTTAGACTTTCTGAGTGTTTGAAACTCTGTATTTTAAATTTGTGTACTCTTCTGTAAGATTGAATTGTTTACAGAAGGGTTTTTTGACTTTTAACAGAGGTTTATGGATAAAAAAAGGTAAAATCTGGTTTTTTCTTAGGTTTAAACCTTCAAATTTGGTTTGAAAACTGTTCTTTAGATTCTTACAGGTACAAGAAAAGATAGACAAGGGTTTCTAAATCAATTAGGAGTCTTTTCCAGGTCTGCAGAGCCTAATATATTCAATTTTATTTTAAAAACCAAACGCAGTATTGAAACAAGGATTTATCAGAGTTTTTTGTAGTGGATTTGTTCTTTTCGGGCAACTACAAGGTCTTTCTATGGATAAATGGACTTTACTAGGCTTAATTCCTTCAGAAAATTCCTTTTCAAATGATAAATAGGTTATTTTTGTGAAGAATACTTGTTTAAGCAGATATTTTGGCTTTTAACTGGGTTTTTGGGGTGTCAAACAAGTTTTGATGGCATTTGAAGGTTTCTGGAAGTCGAACTGAAGCTTCCAGTGGTTTTTGGCAGCAACTGTGGTGTATTTTAGGTTCTCTAGGTGTGAAGCCAGTGTACAGGTCTTCTTATTCATTCGAGAGGAACAAACGTATACAAATAACGCAAGAAAAGGTTTAAATGGGCTCATATGGAGGTTATATAATGTTTTAAGTTTAAAGAGCTATGTATTTAATGGCGATCATGTCAAAACAGAGGGTAGTTTGTCGCGTGAACGCAGAAAACCATAGGTGGTTATCGCATGGGAATTGGACGGTAAATGGTTTTGTGGAATCAAATGTGATCCAATGAAATGTTTCCACATGGAGGAGAGATAAGGGAGCTAAACCACCCATTTCGCAAATGTTGAAATGAGTTTTAATCGTGCAATTTAAAATGCGATATGTCTTTTGGATCGTCGGATTGGAGGATATGGATGCGAACGGTTATAATCATTTGATAAATTTTCTCGGCAGTGGGGCATGGGGCCCGGGCTTTTGTGTTATGCGGTGGGATTAATTTTATCATTTAAAACATAGTTTTAAATGTAAAACCATGTATTATTTTGGTTGGCATGTTATAATATTTACATTGTAAATTACATATTTACAACTGTTTTAAAACTATTGGGAGCGGGATTAATTTATATGATATGTTTAGCCTATGGGGAACATCAGGGTTTATATTTCAACACATGGGATAATATAAACCATAGGTTTAACGTTAAATAATGGGTTTTTTGGGATATTAAAATAAAGGATTTAATAAATATATGGGAATGGGTATTTTTTAAAGGATTTAATACTTTATGTTAGAAATTAATATGAAATCAAATGTAATGAATGAAAATACATAGAAATAAACTGAGTGTAAAATAGGCATTTTAGCATAAAATTATCCCATTTTGATATTTACACGTAAACTTAGGATAAAATATATTTTGTGGGATTTTTAGTGTTTTTGGATGAAATGAAATTAATTAAGAGGGGATTTTACTTTTTCTAAGTGAAAAAGGTGTTTTACTTAGGAAAAGGGATTATATTTTTGGAAAATGGTGAATATGCTTAATAAATGGGTTTTCATGAAGGGAATCCAATATTTTTAACCAATCGGTTATTAAGCCTTGGGTCTGGTCCCAACAGAAGTCAGAGAAATGCTTTGAGCCTCTTTAACTGAAGGTTTTGAATACTCGATCATTATGGGGGAGGGGAAATTAGTAATTTGCTCGATGATGATTTATTAAATGCCTTGCACAACTGCTTTCTACCTACCCATCATTATTCTAACATTTTTTACTTCATTTTCATGGGTGCATTTAAGCTTGCAACCCTAAATCCACTTTTCTTTTAAAGCATAAAACTATCTAAGTCTAACCTTATTTCATCCGAGGGCTCATATTAAACTGTTGAGCTCCTCATTTATTCTATAACTATCAACTAATTTGTCAAGTTTAAACAGTTTGACATATCTTTATTCTCTATCTAAAATATGAAATTCAAAACATGAAAAGTTCAGATTAAACTATTTAATTGATCATGGATTATGGAATTTTAAACAATTTGCACATAATCATTATTTTTGCAGTAAAAGTAAATATTAGTGGCATTTTGACTTGCTCACTTTCATGTCTTACTTTTATTTCTTTTTTCTTTTGGGGTCCATTTTTTATTCTCTTTTGATCTTTTCTTTTCAAGTCCTTTGATCTTTCTTTTAGGACTTTTACCCTCTTTTAATTTTTTATTATTTTCAAATATGGGAAAACAACTTGCAGAAAGCAAGGTATGTACATATTTACAAGACTATCAAAGTCAATTCAAAAATTATGAACCCTATTATTATAGGACCCTAACATAGTATTTGAAGGTTTATTTCATGATATTTACTTTATGCAAGTTATATTAGGTTTTTCTTCTCGATTTTAGGCTTCCTAAGCTATGGTTGATATTTCAAGTAGTGTTATTTGATATGCATAGACTATCATTTCCTTTGACATATAATTTACATTCTGCAAGTAGATTAATACTTACATTCCACAAGTAGATTAATGTTTACATTTTGAAAGTAGAGTAGCCTTTACATTTCTACAAGTAGAGTAACCTTTACATTCATGCAAGTAGCTTAGCCTTTACATTTCAACATGTAGATTAGTATTTACATCTCTGCAAGTAGACTAGAATTTCCATTACTACAGAGTAGAGTAGCATTTTTGTTTTTGCAAATATATTAGAGAATATTTTTATGCCATATATTTTCATTCTTAAAAATCTAGGTTCAGTTGATAGAATGGTATATGTATACCTTGGTTTGGTATATTTCCTCAAAGCAACATAAGTAATTCTTAGCTTACTTTGCATACAACATTGCCACCATTAATGTTTGTATGAACCCTAGGTAGATAAATTAAAGTTGGTATCCCTAGGAGTTGCAACATCCTTGTTAAAATACCAAAGCTCATCATTGGTCATGGAATTGAAAAAGGATCTTCTTTATGTACATTTTACTCCAGTCAGACTCTACTCCTACATTTTCGATTATTGTTGGATGGAGTAAAGCTATCAAAATTCATGAAATACAATTTTGTGATGCAAGACCTTTGTTCCTAGTCGTCTGTTAAATACTTGAAGTGAATATTTTTGGTCTATATAGCTTATAATATGAAGAAATAGTGAGACCTAACTCTTAGTATATTGATGGTAATGATTTTTTCATTACCAATAATCCAATTTATGAAGCATTTTGAATTTTGAATTGAACTGTAGTTTAAAGTTGATAAATCAAAACTAGAGAGTATGCATATCTTGGTTTCGTTATTGGTGAGGGGTTATATAATGTATGCTTTAGATAATGTGAGATGTAATTTATGTTATGATAATGGCCTTGTCATGTACTCATTTCATGATGCTTCTCAATGTTTATTAAGAGGGTTTGACTAAGTTTTTGTCTTGTGAGAGTATTATGATGAGAGGGATTGGGAGAAAAATTTGATCATGTAATGTTGATATTAATTATGATGTTTGTTTCTGATGCGTTATTGAGGGATGATTGATAGTGATATTTTTATTCCAAATATGATGATGTTGTGATTTGCATGTGAGGGCATAGTTTGTCTCAAGAATATGTTTATAGCATTAGTGTCTCCATGTTATATGTCGAGTGAGATAATTTGTTAGAATGATGTAGTTACTAATGAGAGTTCATTTTCAAATTGGCCTTCATGACAGAGTTGTATTTCTACCATTATTCTTGTCATTGAATGCTGCTATGGTTTCTACCATGAGCCTTGTATCATGCTTTTATGATGTATTTTGGGAGTATATGATGTAGCTGCATGAGTAGAGAATGGATGAATTTTCATTGTTTATCATGAGTCTAGCATGGTCATATGTATTGTCAGAATATTTCCTTCAGATATTATCATATATTTCTTGAACCATAGTATCAAAGCATTTCTATGGCCGAGTCTTCAAGAAAATCAAAGTTAGCATGTGTTTAGGGGGGGTTAGCATGTGTTTAGTGGAGATTTGTTGGCACCATTTACATTGTTGTAATCTTATTAAGAAATAAAAAAATTTCCATTAATGTCAAAGGAGCATGGGGGAGAGAGAGAGAGTATATTAGTTTTAAAAGGCTAGTTTTAGATTGAAATATTAGATGGGGTTGCTATCAATGCCAAAGGGGGAGAATGTTGGAAACAATGTTGTTTGGTTGGAATTGATGTCAAACTTCAGAGAGACTATAGTTTGGTCGTAAAGAGTAATGGAATGCAATAAATCCTTGATTTTATTACCAAAAGTAAGAAGAAAAACACATTAATTGATTTGATTTGGTCCTATTTGTTATGGTCATAAAATTAAATGGGGATTCATTATTTTATTTATCTGGTCTATCTTGGGGAGGGATAAATTACCATAAATATGGTATGCTAGTGTGGGATAGTAGTTTTTTAGCAGATGTGCACAATGAAGCTAATATTATATTTGTAGAGTTTATCATAGTTTAGGTGAATGTTGCAAGGGTTGAGCTCATCATTGTAGATACCTTGTCTTGTATATATTTATTTGTACTTCACTACAATTTATGGTTGGATTGTATGGCCGAGTTGGGGCTTTTACTACTATCCTTAAATTTGGCTACGTGAATTTTTTGTACTACTAATTGTGTTGGTTGCAATAAGGTTGTTTATTTGTTCTTTTTATAGATTAATACCCGGTATGAAAATGTAGAAAGTGTGGCTATTTATATTTGAAAGGTTTAGCAAGTGATGGATTTCGAGATAAGAATTTGGGGCTTCCTTGTTGGTTGTGCCCAATAAATTTTTTTATGGAGGTGAAGCTTTAGGAAAGTTGGGGCTTCCTAGATGGTAGTGAACATCAAATATATGTA
The DNA here is from genome assembly GCA_034641835.2 of Pinus albicaulis. Classification (NCBI taxonomy): domain Eukaryota; kingdom Viridiplantae; phylum Streptophyta; class Pinopsida; order Pinales; family Pinaceae; genus Pinus; species Pinus albicaulis. Next base: position 761,029,450 of record CM076571.1, on the reverse strand, counting down.
AAATAATTTTGAGTATTAATGGGAATAAGACAAGAAGAGCAACAATACAATGTTTTTTCTCCCCTTGAGGGTTTTCACCTAAAATCATGGTGTCCTCTTGTGTTGTTTCTCTTGTTGTGTTTTTTAGGTTGCATGCATGTTGGATTTGTTTTTCTTGAATTATGCTACTTGTTTTTTAAGTTTTGACTGATTCTGTAAAAAATGTGTTTATTGTTTAAATCAACATTATACTAATTCACCCCCCCCCCCCCCCGCTCAGTATAACTATGTTTCCAACAAACATTGGCATTTTAATTCAAGAAACATTTGTAATGATGGGGTGACACACATTTTTGACAAATTTTCCTAAAAATCCCTTTTGGTGTTGCAACAACTTGTTCCATGAGGACATGAAAATAATTAGGCATGGGGAGGATGTTGAGATCAACATTTTTTATAGTTTGACATACCAAATGTCTCTCTTTACACTATCAACTACCTTATTTCTAACATTTTTACCACTATATCTTCCTCTTTGTGAAGAATACCTTTGGAAATTATATCAGGTAATCCATTGGACACATTGAGATTTGTTCCTAGTAGTTTTTTTTTATGAATGTTTAGCTTATAACTTGTATTATCTCATTTTTATGTGTGTGGTAGATTTGAAATAGTTTACTACTAGAAATATAGTATCTACTAGAATTTCTATAGTAGTTATAATTATGATAGTGCTTCCATGATTAGTTTACCTACACCACTCGAAGATGGAATCTATCATTTGGTTATTTTTAAGATTTGAATTAGGATCATTTAATATTATCCAACTAGATCTAGAACTTTTCATCAAAGCTACAAAAACATGGTTAAGGGAAGGGTCAAACTTGTTAACACATGAAATTTTGCACATCTCTCTGGAATCCTACGAAGACTAATTCTAAAAAGCTCCAAAAATACCTCCATAATGGTTTTCCTTCTAGGATATCAAGTTATTTACCATATTCTATTATCAAGCATGGAGATCCATGGATATATGATTGATTAGTTATGGTGAATATCTTCATTGTATTGAAAAAAAATCTTATTGACAACATTATAGAAAGAGATGATATATATATATATATATATATATATATATATATATATATATATATATATATAGTGAGAGAGATAGATAGAGATGATAAGTAGTAGAGAGAGAGAGAGAGAGAGTAGTAGTAGTAGTAAGGAGAGGAATGGTGTATTGAATTTTTTGTAATCATGAAACATATTAATGATACTCTATGTTGATGAGACACTAATATTGTGAATTGTATTTCTATCGATTCTTATAAATACAAATATAATTATTGTTGTAATCATATCCCAATTTTTACTTAAAGAATTGTGGTTTCCTCCATAGTGCATTATAATTATCAACTAGGAGCCCCCCTAGTTCAGGAATGCACTATGGAATTAGTTAATCAGGTTATTATTTCATTTTAGAGTTATATTTAATTCCTTTACCATGTTATGGATTAATTATGCGAGTTATTTGTATTTTTTCCATTCTTCATTATTCATTATGTTCAGCAAAATGTGCCACTAGAGGTTTGGTTCACATATGAATAAGGAATATTGAGAGAGATATAGGGCTTTGGAACATATGTTTATGATCATATAGACTCTTTGAACCTACAATATTCCTTAGTTAGTCCTTACCAAGATTACAAGTGTTATTTGAACCATACATTGAACTAATTAAACCTTAGCCTCAAGGGTCAATCTTGACTCATAGAAGAATTCCACTAATATTTTTGATAGGTGTAGTTTAGATACTCTTATCCTACGTGTTGTATCTCCTAGAGGCAACCCACAAGTTGAGAGAGCTTAGTGCCTAGGAAATATTAGAGTGTTTGGAGTATTTGTCCTTAGAATCTAGAATTTGAAACACATTTTGAATTAAATTGGTGTAGATATCTCCTCCAAGGGGAAGATTCAATCATTAGCACACATTGAATACTCTCAAAGTGGAATTAACATTTGGGTTTGGTGGCCTACTTGTAGAAACACATAGTTAAGTTGGTCGTTATAATATGGACGAAAGAAGAATATAAGGAATAGATATTTAATACATAGGGATAATTTTAGAATCCCATGCATCGAAATTCAACAGAAAAAACACTAAAATGGATATTATAAGTGAAAATTTAGAGTGCTCGAATTGCATAACAATGAAATTAGACCTCATACATCACATGCATCCTTCATCAAAATTTGACATAGATGAATCCATAACTCTAAGACTAAATCTAGCACCTATAATTACTTACCATCTGAGATGAAAGAAACACATAATGAGGCAAGAAAAGGAAAGATTACATACTACAACTTCATGCAACTAGAATCACCATAACTTCTTTATTAATCCAAAAATAAAGAATACATTTGTAGTTCTTTCAAATACTTACAAAAAATCACAGTTTAGAACTACCTTTGGAACAAAAATTTAGAACCTTTCAAAATCATATCATAAGCAGTTTTATAGGGTCTCATAGACAAGTATCCCTTACAAAATATTCCTTATTGATCTCCTCATGATTTCCTAATAGCTAAATTTTTCGAGTGTGCTACTAGCACAATTGTCCTAACTATCACATAACTACTTTTATTTCATTCTTCAAATATCATATTTACAAAAACATGAAAATAAAAAAGTGGCATGATTGACATAATCAGAATATTTTCATTATTGTTGTGTTGATTCTGGTGGAAAGGATCCTGGCTCAATGATTCATATTTGTGGTGGATTGAAAAATTGATCAATACTTTTTCCACAGTGTTGGGCTTGGTAGAGGAGAGTGAAATAAATTTTGATAAGCTATCTTTGGATTGGTGAGCTCTGCATAATTTGGCTTTGTGGGAAACGTCTTTACCAACCAGAACAACTAGAATTCCTTGCACAGATAATTAACTATATTATTTCCTCTAAGTGTGGAGGTCTTATCGTGAGAAGGTTATTACTTTCTTTTATCTTCAACCAAAATTAGATTATATTTCTCCCACTAGACTAGTCCCCCTAAGATGTCACAACAACCGGGGAATCTAGCTCTAACTCTTTAATCAAAATTTGAATCAAATGTGGCCATAACTCTTAACACATTTTGCAGACATTCCTCAGCCTTGGATCTATTAGATTCCTTCTGAATCATCTTGGTAACTTCAATGATTGCACCAATTATTTCCAAAATATATGTGGTCCTTAATTCACTGATTTGATTTTCATTGATGTACCAGATGAATTTTTTTGTCGTCTGAACATTCTTACCATCTTCCTCCTTGGGTGATAGGATAAATAATTCATAGTATTTGACAGTGATTTTCTACTTTGTCATCAAGGTTATATTCTCCCAAATTATTTTTTCTTTAGTTATGATCTCATTCCAAATCAGCTACCTGGCATGGATGAGGGGCATGTTATCTTTCAACTTTTTTTTTAGCGCAATAATATTATGGTTTGCAGTCTACAAGTTTTTTCTAGTTTGTTCAAAATTTTCTATAACAATCACTAAATTATTTTCCTTTTGTGTGAGAGCATGCTTGGTATTTTCTAGATTGACCTACAATTTCTTGAGTTCACCTTCAAAAATTGGAAACTAATTAATGCTCTTAGTTAACTATTCGGTGGGATTTTGTGGGTCTTCTTGTACTATCATTGCAAACATATGTGAATCGATTCTCTATTGGAGCTCTGGCACCTATTGCTTGAGAACCACTACCTCGTTGTTTATGCCTATTATCTCTTTAGCCAGGATTTATTTCTCACACTCCACCTAGTCCAGCTCGTTGGATTTCACATGTTCACTGACAGACATCTTTAACTTGTGCTTTAGGTCTTGAATCTCATCTTGAGAAATTTGGATTAGAGTCTCTACCACAGTCTTATCTTCTGGATTTAATACCAATTTGAAAATCATCTATTTGAAGTGTTCATTCTATATATGGAGAGATCTATAGTTAGCTATTTCTTTCTTCAACCTAGTGGAAAATTTCTCCAGTAACTTCTCGGCCTTACTAATTATCAGAGTGTTTCATCTCAGGTGATTTTAGAGCATTTATTTTACCTATATATGATTTTTTTTTCTAGCAAAGGGACAATTTCCATGTCATGTGACATCCACAGTCCTAAGTTGTGGTCCTTAAGGGAGGGTATGTGTTGAGGGGTGATGTAATGATAAATTCATTTGATTTCTCTCTAAGTTCATAACAATTAGAAGTATACTCTAATAAGGGACCCAATGTGATGCAAACTGTTGTTTCATTTCATCCCTGAATCTTTTGTTATTATTCCCTATCAATTTCCTTATTTCCAAAATAAGATTTGTTATTATTGGGCTTCCTATAGAACCATAATTTCTACCTTTGTAGAGGTGGAGGTGGCATCTTCAGGAGGGTTTTATAGTGTCACTTGAAAGCATGTTTGGTTTAAGTTTTTCTCAGTTAGCCTGGTCTCAATTTATCCATCAGTTGATTCATGAATCATAGCCTTTTTCCTTGAATATTCCTCTTCCACTTCTACGTCTCTGACCTCATCTACATTTCTCTTCTGAGCCTTATCCTTTGTGGTCGGTGTTTCAAGATCCATATTTGTATTAATGGGCCATGAATATAAGTTAGGCTTCCATTTGAGTTCAAGCCTATACTCATTTTCATAAGCTGAGGCATTAATATTATTCCTCCTCTTTGATATGATATAATGGGGTTCATGGTGCCAAATTTCTCCCATTTCAAAATTTAGTTCCTTCAATAAGTCTTCAACTTGCTAAAAGGCTTGTCTAGTATTAACAATTAAAGGAACTATTGGTTTACATAAATTGAACATGTAGCCCTTCTTAGCAGGAATGAAGTGGATTTGATCAACATTTAGGATATGCCAAATGAATTTTGGGGAAAATATTCTCATGGGCATAAAAATGGGAAAACGGTAAGGGGGAAGATTTAACCCATAGACCCTAATTTTAGTGTATTCTTCAAATAAATACCAATCTCCTACCATGGGATCCTTGCTGAGTTGGAGGATTTTTTTATGTTGAGGAATAATCCTTAGGGCATGTAGGTGGAGATGAAATATGAATAACCCTCATTGTCGAGTTTTCTCCTAACAGCATTGTCCCAATAAAATAAAATAAAATCTGTTTGGGGGAATCAATAAGGCTAAGGCCCAAATAGTCAAATTCATCCACATGTGTATACAAGCAAAGATAAAATAAAACAAAGTAGTATCTAAAATAGGGTATAATTGGAAAATTATGTAACTGGAACTTTATAGACTCAACGAGGAATGAGGGTATGTCAAAAATGTGGCCTCATTGCATCATTATGCGCAAAAACAATATGGAAGCCTTAGTGATGTCGGTGGTGTCATCTTCCCTTAAAAATAGGTCAATAATGGTTAGGATAGGTTGAACGGCTTCAATAAACATGAGTATGGGAAAATAATATGAGATAGGTAGGGTTTGGTAGCTAGGGGCTAGGATCATATGAAGGAAATATTGGTGTTCTTTGGAAGATAGGTATTTATAGCTATAAAAAAATTTAGTCTCTGCAAAATTCTCAGGGTTTGGGGGAAATTGGGTAAATGAAATCATTTTGAATTAGTTGTGGAGTTATTTCCATAATTTTCACTCCAAAAGAGGATATGAAGTTATTTTTATCCTCAATGTAGGATGCAGTAAGACAAGAAACAAATTTTGGGAAATGGTAGATGGAGGGGGAGATTTCATAATATAATCCTCATTCTACTACACTAAGGGGGTCCTCTCCCTTAATATTTTGATGATACATGTCAAAGAAGAGGTCTAATAGGTGGTATTGCAGGGTGCGTCGTGAATATAGACTTCCGTATCCATAACAAGCTCAATATTTCAAGAGGGTTTAACCTCTTAGGGCTTAGGAGTTTTTGGTGCAGGTTTCTTCATTTTAAGAATAGGAAGAAAAACTAGAAGTTGAGGTCTATGGGTTCCTAATGACTGAGAAAAATGTGATGAAATAATGTTGAGATAACTCTGGCCTCGTTGACAGTTGGATAGTGTGGTGGACTGATAGAGTGGCAGAAGAGCTCGACTATAAAAATATAGTTCAAATTCAAATTGCTAGTGGGTCATGGTCTTCTAGGAAGGATAAAATGGTAATATGACGTAATATGGGAGCATGAGGTGGGTGAATAGTGCCATCATGAAACTAGGTAGGGTGAGTCGACAGAGGAGAAGAGACAGAAACCATTGGCCTTGTATGAAATGTCCTCATTTTCCGACATCGATGTTGCACCAGTGTATATTGTGGTAGAAGTGGTCCCCACTCTCCTGTGGGGTGGACGACTGGGGATCAGGGGTAAGTCTGGACCCCCTGGAGCAAATCTAGACCATAGATCTTCCCGCCCGTCACTGTTTAATTTTCTCCTTTGGGGGCTAGCACTGGAGTATCTATCACACTATTTTCCCCGCCATAATGCTTCTTGGGGATGGCTAAGCAACAAAGACCAAGGATCCATCAGGAAGCTACTCGACATTTAACTATATGAATTCAAAATTGTGGAAGCGGCCCCCCTTCTTTTAATCTCCCTCCTTGACCACTGAGTTTACTACCGAGATATGAATTTAATCCATTTTTTTCCACGCGCAAAAAAGTGTTCCTAGGTTCCTATTAGTTGTGTGATCAATTATTAAATCCCCCTTTGTCATTTTCCTATATGTTTTTCTCTACACACAAAATAAATCTCCGACCATATGAAAAAAAAACTTCAAGGGGAATGAGGGGTGCAACATCAACTCCAATTGGGGACAATACCTTACAAGAAAGGCATTGAGAACCTGTAGATTCCTGCCTTACTTGGGCATGGAGTCAGACTAATTTAGGAATATAAAAGAAAAACATAAGAAATAAGGATAAAATTATCAGTCTGGTATGTACAATGTCTTAATGTTATTTATAATGGATTAATGGGAAATTCTCTAATGCTAAAAAAAGAGCTTGAGGAAGGGCCCATTTACAAAAATTTCAAGCACTTCACCATCCAAATTCTCTAGAAAGAAGGTATTGTTCCACTTTGCTTCAACTATCTTGAAAGATCCAAACCATAAGGGATAAAATTTCCCATGCTTTAATTTTTCTTCTCTCCTAACATCCCATCGAAGTACTAGATCTCCTTGTTGAAAATACTTGTCCTTAGCATTTTTGTCAAAGAGAGATATCATCTTTTCCTAGTATTTGATCAAACTCCAACTTACTTGTCCCCTTATTTCTTGCATTTCCACCAATTGATGTATTCTTGTATTTAGAGAATTTGTCTCCTCCTCAGCATCCTATAGAAGTTTGGCCATTGGAATAGCCAATTGGACAGGGAAAAATGCAGTTGTCCCATATACCAACTCAAATGAGGACTTCCAAGTTGACCTCTTAGTAGTAACTCTACTAGCCCATAGTATAAATTTAAGTTGTAAGTCCCAAATTTTCTGATTTTGTGCTACGATATTTTTAATAATTCTGACTAAGGTCTTGTTGGATGATTCAACTAATTTGTTCCCATGTGGGTAGTAAGTGGTGGAATGACCCAAATAATATTATAATTCTGACAAAAGATAAAAAATTTGGTTGATTTAAACATCTTAGCATTATTTGCGACAATATTTCTAGGACAACCAAATCTAGTGAGAATGTTCTTCTTCATAAATTAAATTACCACTGCATCAGTTGTGTTGCTAGTAGATATGGTCCCCGCCCATTTAGTGATGTAATATGATGTTGTTAGTATCCATTTGTGATCTCCATTAGATGGTGGATGGATTTATCCAATAAATTCTAGCCCCCATTACCTGAATGGTTCTTCTACAAAAACGGGGATCATAGGGAGGGGTTTTAGCTTCTATTTTTCAGCAAAGACATGGCACCTTTTACAAGCCATGACATATGCATGAACCTCACCTAATAAATTGGGCTAATAAAATCCAACTTTGAGAATATTATGGGTCATGGCCCTCTAGCTATAATGTCCCCCACAGAAACAATTATGAAACACATCTATTACCTTGGGAATATCATCTTCCACCAAACATAATAGAAAGATTCCCACATGATCCTTCCAGTACAGTTGGCCATTGGAAATTAAAAAATTTTGGACTTGTATCCTTAGGGATCTATATTTTACTTTGTCGAAGTTATATGGAAATTTCAAAAACAATAAGTAGTGAACAAAAAATCTGTACCAGTCTAAAACTAGATACTTCATTTGGATTTCTATGTTGATGTCTTAACATTTCCATATTCTCCTTGTCCCTTTTCATTTATCTTATTTTCTATCAATTTTATGCCCAATTCTTGAAAATTAGCTTTAGAAAATATTTTAGCTAATCCCTTCCCCTTGATTAATTTAGTAGGCTTGATATCTATGTCCTACTCTTGAATCTTGGAAATCCATTTTCCTGTCTTGCCTTCAATGTCTACTTGCATGAGGATATCTTTCACAATAATTGTAGGGACATAAGAAATTTCCCTTGATTAAAAAACATAAATTCAGACATATTTCAGAGCCTTGACCAGGGTGTAGGCCTATTTGTCTAGAATATTACATTTCAATTCTGCATCCCTTAACACCTAACTGAAAAATACAATTGGTTTCTTCTTTTCTTCATCATTCTTCTGCAACAAGGAAACTGTCGCCATGTTAGGAGAGGAAAAAGAGAAAATGAGGAATGGCCTTTGATAGTCTGGACTAGCTAAAACTGGGGCTTCTGTAAAGGCCTTCTTGATCCTAGAGAATGGTTCCCTAACTTCAACAGTTCACCTGAATTTCCTATATTTCTTCAGCATATATGTGATTTATTTGACAATCTCAACATACTTGAGTATGAACCTCCTTAGGGAATTTATTCTTCCCAAGAAAACCTCGATTTAATTTGTATTCCCTTATGATGGAATATTGTTGATAACCTCCTCCCTCTTGTGGTCAATCTTCACTCCTCTTACGACTATATGACCCAACAACTTACGTTCACTTAGGGCCGATTATGATTTCTTGGGATTCAAATACAAGGCATACTTCCTGCACTTTTCAAAAGAGAGTTGCAAGTGTTGGGGATTTTCCTCTTCTTATTAAAAAAAAACAGTTATGTCATTTAGATAAATTACCACAAATTTGTCTTGCTCCCCAACAAATGTTTATCCATTTCCCTTTGAAAAATGGATTTAGAATTTATGAGGTCAAAAGGAATCCTGGCATGTGTAAATGTTCCCCATGTTGTGGTAAATTTTTTTTTCTTCTCATCCCTTGGGTGTACAAAAACCTGGTCATATCCAGAGAACATGTTCATCATGGACAGTTTGGATGATCCCACTACTTTATGCAGAATATAATCCATTTTAGGCTAAGGGTAATTACCGTTCAAAGAAGCCCTATTCAACTTTTTGAAGTCCACTCATAATCTGATCTTCCCATTTTTCTTCCTAACATGGACTAAAGTTTCCACCAAATCTGAATATCTCAGAGGTACGATAATTTTAGCATGTAGAAAATTCTTCACTTGCTTCTCTATTGATGGGAGTAGTAAGGGATTGATTTTCCCGAGCTTATGCTTGTAGGGATTAATTATAGTGTTCAAAGGAATTTTATTTTGTATGATACTCGGGTCAAGATTCTTCAAATCATCATACAACCAGGCAAACACATCCATATAAATTTTAAAAATATTAATTATATTTTTTTGTATTTTTTTGGAACTCCTTTAGCCAAATTAATAACTTTAGGCTCTTGTTCTGTGCCCATATTAAATTCCTCTATATCCTCCTCAAGATACTGTTTAGTTGGCTTAACAACCACATCATTTGCATTAAGTAACCTCTCTAGTGGAAACAACCCCCCAAGGATTGAGTTTCCCTTCAACTGCAAAATTATATGACAAACAATTGATTCCTCCCAATTTTGTTGTTGTTCTTCCGTTGTATTTTTAGCTTCCTTGTCAATCATTGAATTAGAGAATTCTACAATAACCTCCATAAAGCGCTTGATCTACTCCTCATCCTAAAAACCTGCTAATACTTCACATTATCCAGCACTGAAGGTATTTATCTAACCTCAACTTCATACTTGAGCAATGGATTTTGTGGAGGTTTCATTAGGGGGATTTTCAAGTGTAAAATGAGCCTCTTAAGGAAATAGTGGAAATAATAAAATAATATTTGATTACATCATTAAATTGTAGAGGGAAAAAAGAAAAAACTACTTTTTCAACTCGTATTTTCAACTTATATCCCTATGGGTTTACTCAAATTTCGAGCGGGAACACTCGTTGGATGCAAAATTTGCTTCCTCATCCAAGGAGTACCCATGTTGCATACTTTTGATGGACTTCGATACATGAAAAATGAGAAATACATGAAAACTATGATTGCAATCACATTTTTTCTTGTATTTCTCATTTTTCGTGTTGTAAGGTCCATCGAAAGTATGCAATATGGGCACTCCTTCGATGAGAAATTAAATTTTGCATCCAACGAGTGCTCCCTCTCGAAATTTGAGTAAAACATTAGGGAGATAAGTTGAAAATACAAGTTGAAAAAGTAGTTTTATTTTTTATTATTTTTTAATCTTTTTACCTTTTTACCCCAAAAATGGTGAATAATCCCCCATGGTTGACATCATCATCTTGAATATTATTGGTTCTTAAAAATTTTAGTTTGGTTGTACAGTTTTCTTAGGAGGCCCATTTTAGACCTCAAAAGTTCTCTAATGAAATTTTCTAGCAACAATTACCAAGGAATTGACCATCCTATTCTACTCCTTGTGCAGAAACTAAATATTAAATGACAAGAAATTTTGTTCAACCAAGTCCCATATCTCATTTCTGTAGGGTTTCAATCTTGGGTTCTTGGTTTGACAATGATTTCTAGCTTGTTTCACCACCAGCTCAGAATTCCCAAATATGGTTAAGCACTCGATATGAAGGTTTTTAATAGCTTACATCCCTAAAAACAATGCTTCATATTCAACAACATTTTTTGTAGCCTAAAACTCCAGTTTGAAAGATAAATGGATAAGGTTACCTGCTAGGGATACCAACAACACACCTACTCCATTACTTTCCCTAGAATAAGCACAATCAAAATATAATCTCCAGATACGACCAGGCTCTATTTGTTGCTTACCAAGCTGAGTGGAGTATTCCACCTAAGTATATTCCATGATTTGATCCTCTTCTTCCAACAAAAGACATGAAAAATATTTTTCTCATCCATACACATGAGCATTTTTTAGACAATCTCATTTAGTTACTGTCTTTACAAATGTAGACTATCTGTATAATCTACACTCTTCTCCACCAAACACTAAAATGGTGGAATATGTCAGCTTGAGCTTAGTAATCCCTCCGAGTTTCATCCCCAACGACCAGGACATGAGAATACAAAATATTTCATGGATTTCGGCAACTACGATATCCATCACCATGCTTTCAATGGGATTTGGGCCAAATTAACCCCTATATATCTGATCATACCCAAGAAATTTATTCTTTTAGAATCAAAACAATATAAATATTTGTATGGTTTTGTTATCTACAAACCTAATTTTCCATTATAGATAGTGGCATCAAATTATGATAAGCTTCTGAGTCGAGCATACAATTATGCAACAATAAATCATGGATCACTAGGGTGACATAGAATGGAGGAGTGGAAGGGTCCTGCTCCTCCACATGTGGACCAAACAAAACCATAGGTCTTTCTTCTTGTAGATTAAGATTTTCTTGAAGTGGGGTAATGGTGGATGAGTCCATGCACAAAGAAAATTTTTCTTTATAACTGGGTTGCTTCCATAATTCTGTCAAAGGAACAAATATCTTGAATTTTTCTAACTATTTTTGCAGGATGAAGGTAGAGGGGTTCCTATCTAATTTAACTGACTCAAATGGTTAATTAATTTCTTTGCAGATTGGCTTCATTTGAAATCATATTTTTTCTGTATTCGAGATTTCAGATTTAGGATGGATGGGATGGGAGGACTCTCCCTTGATTGGTGGGACAAGGTTGATTGGTTTCCTCCCTTTATATATTGGTTTAGGGGAATGGATTCGGTAGTTCCTTTATTTTTATCCTACATCCTGGACCTCTTCCTGGATGATCTCAAATCATAATCCATATGCAACTAGGCTTGCATGCAATCGGAAAATTATATTCAGTAAGTGTCTATCTCGTCATCATCCAATGGGATATTTAAATCCTCCCCATCTCCTTCTAGCTATTCTATCTCATTTTCTCCTTCTGAAATAGAAGATAATTGGTTTTCCTGCATTTCTATAGTACCTTCAATATTTTCCTTAGGGTCATCCTCCAAATAAAAAGGAGATGTATCTAGTCTTGTTGATCCTTTCTTTATATTTTCAAGAGATGCAAAGGTGGTCTACTATACTGGGAGTTAAAGTTCCTGTTGGGACCTTATTGACCCTATCAAGAAAGATTTTTTCTCTCCAATTCCAAATCCATAAGTTTGTTTGACAAATTCCTAGTTAATTTTTTCATCTCATCCAAATTTTGTTATTGGGTTTCTCTTGCATGACTTGAGGAGCTAGCTTCTTCCTTTCCCCTGATCCTATCACCATATTCTGTGTTCCCTTTCCTTTTTCTAGTGGATGCGAAATTGCTTCAACTTCAAGAGCATCAGTCTAGATTTGATCTAGTGTGTGAGATTTTATTTACCTGAGAGTGAAACCAAAGTCTAACTCAAGGGCTCTAGAAAAAAACACTTTAGTAGTTTCCTATGGAATTTTAATTTCAGCAAGGAGGCTACAATATAATTTATTAAATCTTTTTATAAATTTTGAGACATCCTCATTATGTTTTTTCTTCGTTGCATTTAATTCAGTGAGAACATACATGTGGTCCTTCTTCTCTCCCCACTTCTGCATGAAAGCATTCTCCATTTCCTAACAAGTTTTAATTGAATCATTTGGTAAGGTATTAAACCATTTCCGAACCTCTCCATCTAAGGACTGAACAAAATGTCTCAATACTACGTCTAGATGCTCTACATTTAAATTCTCGGCAAATCCACATAAGACTTCTATGTGTTTTTGGGATGAAATATCATCCTCCACAGTGAATATTAGAAGTTTAATATAATATTGAGGCATTCCATTCAGAGGATGTTTCAATTTAATTGGGGTATATTTATTAATTAGGAAAGCCAGGACAACCATATTTTGCAATGGAGGTTGGAAAAAAATTACTACAGGGCCTGATTGAGGAACTGTGTGAACAATAGCTAACTGGAGCTAGAATAAAGTGTTAATAGAGATCTAAATCAGACTAGTAATAAGGATATCCTTGACTTATTTATATTCTAGGAAGGTATGAAATGTGAAAGGAGGTGAACTTACATATATCTCTTCAAATTTTATTTTTGAGGAGTAGGAGCTAAGCAGCGGGAAATGTTCTTCTAAATACTCCAAAAATTTAGACTATGACATAGGGTAATTTATCTCAACTTTCTGTGAGATAAAAGATGAAACTTTAGAGGCTAATATCATAGGATTTGGAGTCCTAGGAATTCTTTATTTCCAAATTCTCCTGGAAATAATTATTTCTGGGTCAAATACAGGGGGAGTCTTCTTTTTTGAAGTATCAAAGCAAGTACGAGGCCTACTGAAAGTCAGGGTGGCCAACTTAGAATATTTACAGTGGAGTCGACAAGGTGAGAGATATTTAACCCACACCCCCTTTTCTCACTTGAAAAAGGATTGTACATATGTTTTATCCAAGGAAAATATTTGAATTCAATCATTGAAAACGAAGCTAGAATATGTTGTAGATCCTATAGACAACCTCCAGGTTTAGAGAGGTCATTCCCTAGGACATATTAGACTGTTTAGAGGATTTCTACTTATAATATAGCATTTGAAATTTTTTTTGAATTAAATTGGTTCAAATATCTCTTCTAAGGGGAAGATTCAATCATTAGCACACACTGAATACTCTCAAAGTGGACTTAACATTCGGATCTGGTGGCATACTTGTAGAAACACATAATTAAGCTGGTCATTATAGTATGTATGAAATAAAATATAAGGAAGAGAAATTTAATACATAGGGCTAATTTTAGAATCTCATGCATCGAACCTCGACAGTAAAAACAATGAAATGGATAGTGTAAAATGAAAATTAAGAGGGCATTGAGTGCATATTAAGGACATTAGACCTAATACATCACATCCATCCTTCATCAAAATTTGACATAGATGAATCCAAAACTCTGAGACTAAATCCAAAAACTACAATTATGTACCATCTGAGGGAAAAAGAAATATAATGAAGTAGAAAAATGAAATGTTATAGACTACAACTTCATGTAATTGGAATCACCATAACTTCTTTATTAATATGAAAATAGAGCATACATATGCAGTTATTTCAAAGACTTCCAAAAATTCACAATTCAGAGCTGGCTTTGGAAAAAAAATGGGAACCTTTAAAAATAATCTCAAAAGCATTTTTATAGGGTCTCAGAAACAAGTATCACTTAAAAAATATTCCTTTTTTATCACCTCATGATTTCCAAATAGCTAAAATATTCGCGTGTGCTACTAGCACAACTGTCCTAACTATCACATAACTAATTTTATTTCCATATTGAAATAGAATATTTATAAAAACATGAAAATCATAGAGTGTCATGATTGAGAAAATCAAAATATCTTCATTACTGTTGGGCCGATTCTAGTGGAATGGATCCTAGCTCAATGATTCATATTTGCGTCGGATTGACAAATTGATAGCATTTTTTCCATAATGCAAGGCTTTATATATGAGAGTAAAAGAAATTTTGATAAGTTATCTTTACACTGGTGAGCTCTACATAATTTGGCTTGGTGGGAAAGAACATATTTACCATCCAGAATAGTTGGAAGTCCCTCTGCAAATAATTAACTATAGTATTGCCTTTGAGGGTGGAGGTCTTCTCGTGAGAAGAGTCTGCCTTACTTTTACCTTCAACCAAAATTAAATTATATTTCTCCCACAAAACCAACGTCCCTAGTTTTTTCCCAATAGCTCGACAATCCAGCTCTAACCCTTTGATAAAAACATGAATCAAATGTGGCCACAACTCTTAACACCTTTCCCATGCATTCCTAAACCTTTTTTATGGCAACCTCCTTCTGAATCATCTTGGTAAATTAAATGATTGCACCAATTATATCCAAAATATCGATGATCCTTAACTCATTGGTTGCCTTTTCATTGATGTACCAGATGAATTTTTCTTCTTTCTTAGCATTCTTACCATATTCCTCCTTGGATGATAGGATAAAGAATTAATAGTCTTTGACAACGATTTCTTGCTCTTCAATCAAGGTTATATTCTCCCAAATTATTTTTACCAAAGTTACGATCTCATCCAAAATTAGCTGCATGGCATGGATGAGGGACATATTACCTTTCAACTTGTTTTTTAGCTCTGTATTCTTCTGGTTTCTAGTATCCAAGTTTTTTCCAATTTGTTCAATATTTCCTCTAGTAGTCTCTAATTGTTGTTCCTTTTGTGTGAGAGAACATTTGGTATTTTATAGATTGATCTACACTTTCTTGAGCTCACTTTCAGAAATCTGCAATGTAGTGAGGGTCTTAGTTAGCTATTGAGTGATATTTTGTGTGTCTTATGGTACTATCACTGCAAAAATATGTGAATTGATTCTTTGTTGGATCTCTGCCACCTGTTGCTTGAGAACCACCAACTCGTTGTTTCTGTCTATTAGCTCTTTAGATGGGATTCCTTTCTCACTCTCCACCTGGGATAACTCCTTGGATTTCACATGTTCACTGGCAGGCATCTTCACTTTGTGCCTTAGGCCTTGAATATTAGCTTGAGAACTTTGGATGAGAGTCTCTACCACAGTCTTATATTCTAGATTTACTTCCAATTTTAAAATCAACTCTTTGAAATTTTCATTATGTAGATGGAGAGCTCTAGAGTTAGATCTTTCTTGCTTCAGCCTTGAGGCAACTTTCTCCAGTAATTTGTCAACCTTGTTGATTTTCAGAACGTTTTGGCTCAACTCACTATATGTCATTTCTCCTTCCTATCTATGAAAGTTTATTTTATCCTTCAAAGGGACAATGGCCATGTCAAGTGACACATCTAGAGTCCCAAACTGTGGTCCTAAAGGGAGGGACTGTGCTGAGGGATGATGTAGAAAGAACTTCATCTGATTTATCTCCAGGGCCATAGGAGCTAGAAGCCTATTCTGATAAGGGAACTAATGTGATGCTAATTATTTTTTCATTTCATCCCCAATTATTTTGTTACTCTCCTCTATCAATTTCGTTTTTTCCCAACTAGGGCCCACTGTTGTTGAGCTTCCTTCAAAACCCAAAATTTCTACCTGTGTAGTGGTGGAGGTGGTGGCTTGAGGAGGGTTTTCTAGTGTCACTTGAAAGCATGACTCGTTCATATTTGTCTCAGTCAACCTGGTCTCAATTTATTCATGAGTTGATTCTTGAATCTTAGCCATTTTTCTTGAGTGTGCCTCTTTCATTTATATGTATTCAACCTTTTCTACATTTCTCTGTTGAGCCTTAACCTTTGCGGTTGGTGTTTCAATCTCCATCTCTCTATTCATGCGACATGAATATAATTTAGTTTTCCATTCAATTTCATGCATATACTCATGTTCATAAGTTGAGGCATTAATATTCTTCCTCTTTGATATGATACCATGGGGGTCATAGTGCCAAATTTCTCCCATTTCAAAATTTAGTTCCTTCAATAAGTCTTCAAGTTGTTGAAAGGCTTGTCTAGTATTAACAATGAAAGGACCTATCAGTTTACCCAATTTTAACATGTATCTCTTCTTCATAGGAACAAAGTGGATTTGAACAACATGCAAGCTCTGCCGAATGAATTCTAGGTCAAATATTCTCATGGCCATGAAAACGAGAAAACGATAAGGGGAAATATTTGAACCATAAACCATAATTTCAGCATATTCCTCAAATAAATACCATTCTCCCACCCTGGTATCCTTGTTGAGCTAGAGGATTATTTTTTGTTGAGGCATAATCCTTGGGGGAGAGACATTATTTATGATTTTGTAGGCAGTGGACATGAAAGTGGAGATTAAATGGGAATAACCCTTGTTGTCGGGTTTTCTCGTGACAATATTGTCCCAATCAAAAACATATTTTCTCTATTTGTGGGAATCCATAAGACTAAGGACCAATTATTCAAATTCATCCACATGAGTATACAAGAAAAGGTAAAATAAAACATAGTAGTATATGAAATAGGTAGTAATGGGAAAATTATGTAACTGGAAGTTTAGTCTCTGCAAGGAATGAGGGTATGTAAAAAATGTGGTCTGGCTACATCATTGCATGAAAAAACCGTATGGAAGCCTTAGTGATGTTGTCATTGTAATATTCCCCGAATATTAGGGAAATAATGGTTAGGATAGATCACATGACTTCAATAGATATGGGTACGGGAAACGAATCTAAGATAGGTAGGGTTTCGTTACCGGAGGCCAGGATCATTTGAAGGAAATATTATTGTTCTACTGCTTAGAGGGAATTATAGTTATAGAGCATGGTCGTCTATGTAATTTTATTAGGGTTTTGGGAAACTAGGTAGCCTTTTGAATTAGTTATAGAGTTATTTCCAGAATTTTCACTCCATAATAGGATATGAAGTAATTTTTCTCTTTAATGTAAGATGCAATGGGCCAAGAAATGAATTCTGAGAAGTGGTAGATAAAAGGGTCGATTTTATAATATAATCCTGACTATAATACCCTAAATGGATCCTATCCCTGAGTCATGAATCTCGACTTCCTTATCCATGAGGGGCTCAATATTTGAAAAGGGTTGAACCTCTTGGGGTTTGGAAGTTTTGGGCATAGGTTTCTTCATTTTAAGAAGAGGAAGAAAAATTGGAAGTCGAGGTCTACCGGTTACCTGATGACCGAGCAGAATCAGACGAAATGACTCTGAGATGACTCTGCACTGGTTCACAGTCGGACGATGTGGTGGATCGATAGAGCAACAAGAGACTCCGATTGTAAAAACAATATTTCAAATTCAAATGGTTAGTGGGTCATGGTATTATAGGCGGGATAAAAAGGTCAAATGATTTAAGATGGGAGCATGAGATGAGTGATATGTGGAATCATGAGACTGGGTAGGGTGACTCGATAGAGGAGAAGAGAGAGATACCATTGACCTTTTATGGAGCACACTCATTTTCTGACATCGAAGCTACATCGGTGTATATTGTGGCATCTGTGGTCCCCACTCCCTGGTGGGGTGGAAGATTGGGGATCACAAGTCATCTTGTACCTCTCAGAGTAAATCTAGACCATAGATAAGCCTGCCTATCACTTTTGACTTGTCTCCTCTTGGGGCTAGTGCTGGCATATTTGTCGCGCTAGTTGCCTCGCCGTAATGCTTTCAGGGGATGTACGAGTGGCAAGGACTAATGTTTCGCCGGGAAGTTTCTTGGAATTTGACTGTCAATGTTCACTCCTCGGAAAGCAATCCCCTATTCTTTTACTCTCACTCATTTACCACTGAGTTTACTACCGTGATCGAGGTTTGATGCTTGTTTTTCCCACTTGCACAAAGTGTGCCTAGGTTCCTATTAGCTATGTGATCATTTATTAAATATCCCTTTTTCATTTTCCTATCTTTCTTTCTCTGCACGTAAAATAAATCTCCGACCATATGAAAAAAACCTTCAAGGGGAATGAGACGTTTTCACCCATAGACATATGGGTTGATAGAAGTAGTGAATAATAGATTGGTTATTATTTTGAGTAGTTAAAACTAGAAGCATCCAACAATTTAGATGCAAATTTGGTTTATATTCAACACTCTTATAATAGATTAGTCCATACTTCTATAAATGATTCCCTTTTGAAACTTGTTTTGGGTATTTTTCCACCTTTTCCGTTGGATTTTTTATATAGAAAATAAAAGATAATGAGGAAATAAACTAAAGAAGAAACATTTAAATGATAAAAAAATCATTTATGAAATTAGGAAAATCCATTTACAAAGTATGTCAAAGAAGTCACAAGAAAAGTACAAGGCTTGAAATGATCCATCCACCTCGTGCTTCCTCCACTATCCCCTCATTGACGGTGGTGGCACCACCCATTCTGCCGAGATACTCGGGCTGTAGATCAAGTATAGACATAAAATAAAAGAAGACATCAAAATTAAATTATATATTCAATTGATCTCTATAGACTTGTAGCCATGCCCTTCACAATTATATATATATTGCATCAAGAAATCTGGGCATGATAGACAGCGGTGTGGGAATTAGATCCTACTGAGAAGTCTAAAGTCAAGTATGAAAATGGTGCTCATAATGCCACGAGATCCAACATATTGTACGAACTTTAGGGAAGGTTAATGGCATTTATTTGGGAATTTTACGGCCTTGGTATCTGCCTGTCCACTATTAATCTGCATGGTCATTTCCATCCAACCCAATGGCTAGCAGGAATTTGGAAAAGGTGGATAGTACGGATTTGAGTATTCTATGGTATTTTTCTTTGCCTTTGCCTACTTCATTGCTCTTTGCCTTAAATTATACATATTTTTTTTATTTTTTTATTTTTATTTTTTTGTATCTGACCATCTCCTCCTTAATCCAAGAGTTGACAGTGGTAATGAAAAGTTTCAGAGTTTAAGGATCTCCTCCTCTTATGTTGGCTCTACGAATCCACCATATCTCAAACCCTCACAACTCTGCATAAAGAAACTTTGCAGATTACTTACTTCCTGGGGAATATAATACATGATTGCACATCTCAAAATTCCATAAGCCTTTCGGAGTAACCTGGCAGAGTTCACCTTTCTTTTGTTTATTTGAATTTTACCATTAACATATAAATATAAATTATTTTTTATTTGAATTTTAACATTAATATATACAAATATAAATTTATTTTCAAGCTGCATGAACCCAACGTCCACAAGGTACTAGGTTTACATAGATAAAACCAATGAGTCGCAATTATTCATTTGCTCGGCCCTCGGTAGAAAGATTTCAATAACTTTAAATGACAAGTTAATTTGTATAAAATAAATTATGTTTCAATATAATATTAAAAATGATAAACACAACTTGGTATGAGTGCACATCATTAACCAAGATATGAATAGAATTTTGATAATTGATTTTGATTTATAATATGGAATTTGTTATTTATAAAATTAATGTTAATATTAAAAAATAATAATAAATATAATTAGTATTAATGCATATAATTAATTATTAATTAAAATATAAATAAGATTTTATTAATTTTAAATTGCATTTTTTAAAATAATTTATATATATATATATATATATATATATATAATTAATTTTGAGAATAAAAATAATGGTTTATTTGTAATTTAGTTAAAAAATTAAAAATTAATAATATTAGTAAAAAATAAATATAACTTCATATTAATAGATATTATCAATCAAAGTATAAATAAATCTTTTATAAAAAAACAATTATAAAATAATTTCATATTTTGATATAATATTAAAAATAATAACAAGTATAAAAATTGTATTAAATAATATTAATGTATATTATTAAAATAATATTAGTATATATAACTAGCAATTGCACCAAATGTTGCAAAGGAAAATGACATTGAATGTGTTAATAAATGTTGCCAAAGGGTGTACGTATAATTTTATATCTTAGTTAAAGAGGGGTTCTCAAGAATTGCACCATTGACATGATAGGAGTATCCATATTATCAAGTTATCTCTTTTTGGTTATTTAATGTAGTTTCTAAAGAATGCACTATAGTGATAGAAAATATCTCTATCCTTAGCAATTATTAACCAAAAGACCTTGATTTGGTATTTTGGTTAAACATCAATAGAAAGTGATAGGTTAGGCAGTTTGAAGTGGAGTTACAAGTTCCATGAGGCGTACATTAGGTGGCAGCTACTTAAATAAAGGGTCCAATTTGAAATAATTATGTCTGTATTTAAAAGACAAGTCCATATTTAAAAGACATCGTGTCAGCTCATTTCTAGAAAGTCACTGACGGTAGTCTTAAATATTTGGTAAAACACTACCCAAAGGCCTCCTACCCAATGTTGTGAAGAGCTTTATTGTGGAGGAACATGGGAACTTTGAAGTTCATTTGGATAATCCTTGTTATGCCAAGTCTGAAAATCAGGTCCACAATGAGAAAATTGTAAAGGGTTGGCTACTTCTTACACATTCACAATACAAAGGGCTATAGATGTTATTAGCATTGCAAAGCATTGAACATAATGAAATCACCAGAAGAAAATATGCTCTCAAAAAGAGTGAACCTACATGATCAATAAAATTCTATGTGACTAAATATTGGTAACATTTCATATGAGGAATCATTGAATATAGAATAATAGGCTCATTATGTTAAGGAAAATATTTAGGTGAGGAGATGATTTTTGGGTGCTTGAAAATAAACAAAGCTTCTACTCAAATATAAAATATTATTTTCAAGTTCCATGCATTGACTTTAGATACAAAATTTGAGAGGAAGGGTATGAAGAAAGAGGTAGGCTAGGCAGTTTGAAGTAGAGTTACAAATGCCATGATGCCTACATTAAGCAGTAGAAACTTCAAAAAACAAATATCTAATTTGCAATAATTTTATCCATATCTAAAAGACATTATGTCATCTCATTGCTGGAAAATCACTTACATTAGTCTCGAATATTTAGTAAAACACTACCCAAAGGCCTCATGCCCAATGTTGTGAAGAGATTTATTGAAGGAACAGGAGAAATTTGAAGTTCATTTAGATAATCCTTATTATGCTAAGTTTGAAAATCAGGTCCACCATGAGAAAATTGTAAAGGGTAGTCTCAGATATGGTCATATTGGTGGGCTTTAAAGCATTTTTTCATAGGATATATTTCTATGGTTTCCAATTAAGGGTATCCATGTCGACATTCTCAATAGTAGATTCATTTATTTTGATGTTGGAAAGTTATCACTTTCTCTATTTGAGAACCCTCCCCACTGTAAAAAAAAGTGGCATACAAGCTATGTCTTAACTGATGGGAGGGAAGACCACCTCAAAGATGTTATCCAAGACCATATTAGGAAAATTCTAGTATGAGAGTAACAATCATGCAAGGAAATCCATTCGGTATTGTAAGAACTATGTTGCGTGTCTGGATAGCTCTTTGAAGAAGAAGAAGAAAGTTTTGTCTAAAAAA
Source organism: Pinus albicaulis (assembly GCA_034641835.2). Classification (NCBI taxonomy): domain Eukaryota; kingdom Viridiplantae; phylum Streptophyta; class Pinopsida; order Pinales; family Pinaceae; genus Pinus; species Pinus albicaulis. The sequence goes on along the minus strand of CM076571.1, from coordinate 761,007,216 downwards.
AATTGATCTCATAATGATGGTTTTTTAGCTCCACTATGCACATTTGTATAGAAAGTAAATTGGACATGGATTTTCTTTTCCATTCAAAGTTAAAGGAAAAAAAAAAGAACTCAAATGTTGAGCAGTCAAATAGCTGCAAGGAAGTGGGTCCCTTGTCCCACAAATAAGGGGATCTCATACACCAATTTGGTATATGGCTTGGCTATGACCTTAAAAGCATTCAAAGTAAAGAAATTAAATCACATCTAATATGGAAGAGTAGTAAGTAAGAACATGTTGGATTAAATCTAAGATTACTTTATGAAGTTGTATGTAGAAAATGATAGAATATGGCTTGGCTATGACCTTAAAAGCATTGAAAGTAAAGAAATTAAATCACATCTAATATGGAAGAGTAGTCAGTAAGAAACATGTTGGATTAACTATAAGATTATTTTATGAATTTTTATGTAGAAAATGATAGAATAATTATTGGATTATTTTATAAAATAATTTTTGCTTAAATATATAGAAAAATATGAAAGGTAGAATATGATGTAATAATAGTAATTATATTTTATTAACTTTTCTAACATTTTATATAATAATATAAGAGTTTTATTATTATTATTATATTGTAGAGTAAGTTTTTCCTTAAAAAAATAAATAAATTATTTAATATGAATATTAAAATTTTGAAAATTAATATATAATTAAAATCTAATAAAATTTAGAAAATTCAAAATGATATATAAAGTTCTACTCAAGCTAATCAATATCATGTGATATGTATGACTATAAAAGGTGCACATAAGTGAGTGGTGAGTTCTCAGCTTGATTTAATAGAATATGATGTAATAATATTCATTATATTTTATTAATTTTTCTTTTATATAGTAATATAAGGGTTTTATTATTATTATTTTGTAAAGTAAGTTTTTCCTTAAAACAAAACAAAAAGAAATGATTTAATATGAATATTAAAATTTAGATTTTTAAAATTGCAATCAAAACTTTATACTTATTTTATAAATTAATTAAAATAAAAATAATTAGAAAATTAAAATCTAATTAAAATATAATAAAATTTAGAAAATTCAAAATGATTTATAAACTTATGCTCAAACTAGTCAATATCACTGTAAATGATGCACATAAGTAAGTGGTTTGTTCTCAGCCTGATTTATAATTAAAATTTACTTAATTTTTTTTTCATTAATATTTAATTAATATATTTTTTCATTAATATTTAATTAATATATTTTTTTTCCAAAATGAAAACCTTGATATTATGAATATGGAAACTAGTAAGACAACCTAAAAAAGACATAGTTACTGTGTAAAAATAATCCAAAAACCTTTCTTATCTAAAAAGTTACATCAACAATCCTAATAAACATAAAAATTAAAAATACAAAAAGTACATAACCAAAATGGAAAATGGTAAAGAAAAGCATTACATCAATAATCCTAATAAACATAAAAGCTAACTATCTAAAATGCAGAGCCAAAATTTAGAGAAAACTCAAGAACAATCCCAAATGGAATGGCGTCCTCATCCATTCTGACACAGTTTTGTACAAAGAAGTAGTGTATAAATCCCGTTAATAATGCCTCTCTTACCTATAAGGCAATGTTTTTTGTTACATAATTTTTTTTAATAAAGGCAATGTCTGTTGAATTGTCGAGATGGATAAAAATTATTCATTCGCTATTGACTTCATAATCTCTCAATTATATAACCAGCATAGATCCATTTAAAACATGGATCTAACATGAGCCGAAAGGGATCAAATTCCTTTTGTTGCAAACTTATTTTAGAATACAAAAATTTGCTATTGTTTAAATTTCACTTTTGATTGTTATAGAGATTACATAACATGTGTATTGAAACATTTTATATTAATTCATATTAAATTATTTTATTCATAACTCACATTGGATATTTGATTCTATCATACATTAAAATATTTTCTTTTAATATTTTTTTCTATATATAGATTTATATAAAGTTGATATCACTTATTAAAATATTTTTTAAAAACATAAGGTTTAAACATCTTACTCACATATTTTTTTTACTTCTAATTACTCTACATGATATTAGGTCATATGGACAACTAATTAAAAATGCATAGCATATATATATATATATATATATATATATATTTTTTTTTTTCATTTTTATTATAGCCGACATTGTTTTTCTATTTAGAGAATATTTTATTTTTATTTTACGAGGATGAACATACTTAACGTAGCCTTCACACTGGGATGTAGAAACAATATAGATGCAGTTTAACCACATATCTACCAAGGGCCTCGAGAGATCCAATATCAAACTTTTTTAAAAAATTACATGTCAATTAATACATTTTACTGCTTCGTAAATTTGTGATTAATATAGTTTTATGTGGTAATTTTTCATTGTTTAAATTGTATAATTTTATATTTTATCATTATTAATATTTTATATTAAAAATTGAATTAGTCACACATTTTCCTCTTATTAAAAAGTAACTACTCTACATTACCTTCAATTAATTTTTCCTTTCAAGCTAAGGTTAACACACACACACATATATATACACACTTTCTGTAGAGAGAGAAAATCCATGCTGAAATATATTAGTTAATATGGATATTCAAACACTTTCTTTAAGTTCTATATATATATTTTATTTCTATAAAGTTGTATAAAATTATAATATCAACCCTTAATTGTTGTGTTAATAGATTTTTAATTTTTTAAATTATTTTTATTATTTTTTGAGGACGTGACATACTTACACATCTCCCTTGTACTGGATTCTAGAATGAGCCTTTTGGCTCAATTATAATATCAACACTTAATTGTTGGGTTAATAGATTTTTAATTGTTTAAATTATTTTTATTATTTTTTGAGGACGTGACATACTTAGCATCTCCCTCATATTGGATTGTAGAATGAGCCTTTCGGCTCAACCACACTGTCAATGCTAGATGACCATTCATTCTGGGGAATCCCAAACAAAGATGGCTTAAAAATTCTAAAAAGTATGGACTATTTACAAGCCCGTTTCGGTTTGTGCATTACCAATGTGGGCCACCCAGGTCTTTTCTCTGACAAGCCTTTTCTGGTTTGCTCTCTAGATCTACGTGCTTTGGGGTGAAGAGGAAAATGGGTCGAATATGGGTTGAATAAGAATAAGATGCCATGTCAAACACAACAGTTACATATGAACCTTTTCTAGATCAATTAGTTAGTTATAATTATCGAGTCTCAGAAAATTTTGTAATCTATTGATGGCTTACAAATTGACATAGTGATAATTTGGAGAGTTGTTTTCACAGAATAACACCTGGGTAAATATTGTGTAAGGATACTTACCATCCACCTAATAATTATAAATAATTAAATTAAAATTCTATAATCTTGATTTTGAAATAAAGACCAACACTATATTAAATTCTAATTTTTAATAACCAATTTTTAATTAAAAAACACCTTTAATTTTTAAATAAAATAAAATCATGGAAATTATTTTAAACTCTTTCAGTTGTTAATATAATTTATTTCCCTTTATGTTTAACCTTTCCTATAAAATATTGATAAAAACTAAACCACACACAATGCCAAGACTTATATTTAATGTGAAACAAATTTCAGCAACACACGTACTCCAACCAACTCACGGTAAATTAATTTTCTGTAATGTAACTTTTTATTCAAGAATTCGTTGGAAACAAATTCTTGATAACCATCTATGGCAATTCTTTATTTGATAACCATATATGGCAATTCTTTATTTACGTGAGTGGCTCTACGAGTCCAACAGTTTTTTGGAGTGTATGATATATTTCTTATTAGTGTAGTCTATCTGCTTTTGGTATTTATCGGATCATATAATCTCAAGGAAGAGCTGCAATGGCTGCCGAGTCCTGCGAAAGGGCTGTAGTGAATACTGCGTTTCTCAAGCCCTGCCTCTAGTGGATAAGCACCACAGAGTCATAGGAAAACACCACCATTTTCTTAGCAAAGTTCTATGGCCGTGCGGGGCTGGTGAATCTTATTAGCAGTGGTCCAGAGCATTTGAGGAAACTAAAGATAAGTAATTAACTTAATCTTTCTTCTGCCATGAGTGAAGGGAACGATAGTGTTTGGTTGAATGATTTTTATATGATTGTTAAATCTAGAGATTGTTTTTCTGAATGATAAATGTCAAGTAGATATTTTATTTAATATCCAAGCATTGAACTTGTATACAATGTTTATTGTGTATCCTTGTCTAATTTATGCAAAGGGTTTTTTTTTCATTTAGCATGGATTAAGAAAAATATTCTGAAGTATATATGTGTGAAGATATATCTTCAAAACATTGTTACCTTTTTACTTTGGTAATATCCCTTATTACTGTGATATTGTTGTCTAAAAGGTAACTATGCATATAGAATCTTTACGTTAATTTTTCTTAGTAAAGAATATATTTTTAGGAAGAAAATATATCTATCTGTAATAATGAAAGATAAGAAATTTTATATATAATAATATTGCTATGCTGTAACACTACAGTTGTATGCTGTAACACCAAGTTGCCATGTTGTAACACCAATAAGGAAGATACAACTAATGTATGAACTATGGTTTATACGGTATCATTGGTATAGTTAAGATGCGCAATGTTAATATATTTTGAATGGTAAAATCCATGGATAGTTTTATAAATCCATGAATAGCTTACCATGGTGTTGGTAGAGATTAATTATTTCATAAATCCATGGATAGTTTACCATGGTATTGGTAAAGAAATGTTGAGCTATCTTAATATTTAGGAGAATATGTGAGTACTTTTATGATTATCAAAACTAATATGTTAGTTTATGTTAGTTCTTTTGGAATAAGATCATGCATAGGCATGCAACATATATATTAACTTTTATTGGAAAGAATATACATATTTGTAAGTGGGAAAGATAGCATGTTGTGTTAAACTACATTGAAAATAATTGTTAGTATAATATTTGAAAAAGAATACATGCATTTGTATGCTTAATTGCATAGTTTTACAGAAAAGAAAACATATGTTTACATGCTCACTTGTGTTGAGATTTTCTTTGGGAGGACTTGTGAAGGAAGCTATGTGCTTCGTTTTTTAAGCACTCCTTTGGGGAGACTCTTTGGAATCTATATGCATTTGCATGCATGGAAGCAACATTTATTATGTTAGCTTGCATTTCATGCACTAAAAGTAATAGCTCAAGGGTTATCTATTTTGACTAAATTATGTAAATTGCATGCACGAATATCGTAACTAATGTATCAGTTTATTTTAAATATATGTTGGGGAGATGTAGCTATTGTCTTACAGGAATGTGTGCTTATGCGACGGAAACATTAGTTAATGTGATGACTTATAACTAGCACATATGAGGTATGTGTTGTTAAAGGAAGAATGTCTAAGGTACTTTACTTGAATGTCATGAATATACATGAGTAGATGGAGAAACTACTATAGTATAGATATATGAAATGATTTATTATACTTTATGAATCTTGACATCAATGTACGTTGAAGGTAACATTAGCAGGGTATGATGGTGATATGTATAAAGGAAATATTATGCTTAACCCGGTGGCAGGTATATGATTATGGTTCATGCAGATGAGTGCAAACTATCAGATGATCCACTGTACGATGGACCATTGTAGGTACATCCATGCCATTGAGATATGAAGATATGAATACTAGAGGGTAAATGGTATCATATTTATTGTAATGGCTTTAAGCTAGATATTTGTATATTTCCTTGTAAGATTTATAAACGATGGTTAAGTGATGGTCTCCCTTATAAGCCATTGAGTGAGGGATTATCACCCTCACGAGCGTTTGATAATAAAATTAAACGTTTGCTAGTTTTCACCCTACAGGGTTTCTAGGGTATATTGGTGTTCAATGATGTGATTGATTATTGTGTCAAGTTGATGATGTTAATTCCTTCCTTGTTATGATGTTCATAATGGAAAGTCTGTGATGACTATATGAGTAATGAAATAAATGGAAGGTTACATCATACAATATTATGTTAATGTACTGTAATGGAGGTTGTCAATGGTTAAGGAGCTTACTATTCTTAATCTAAAGTTACAATATGAACTGGCAAACATTGTATCTAATGATGACTAAGGAGTATTTAATAGTGATTTGGATAGTTACTCATGGGTAACTTGTATAAAAAAAAAATTTAACTCCTCCATTTCCATGTGAAGTTATTAGTGTATGTTACAAGTGGTATCTGAGCTAAAGGTTGCAACACTGGCGCCTTTGGGATTTCTTCAGCAAAAAGAAATTGAGGTATGTTATAAATTGATTCTAAAGAAATCCGAGATGAAGTGCGCGTCTGTGAAGGAAGGCATCGATCTCTAATCCAGGTTGAATAAAGAGTTTCAAGAGATAAGTATTACTATCTTTCTTTCCTTGAAACAATAGTTATTGCATTTATGGAAAATAAAATGCATACAAAGTAAATAGCAATGAAGTTAGAGTTTATTTTAAAAGGAATCTCATACCGGTGTGTTAAATGACAAGGAATCCATGTTTTTTTCTTGAAACTATATATAGAGTAAAGAGAATAACCTCTTGAATATACTACATTGCTAGATGGATTATGTCAACTTCTTAATTTAGGTATATTAAAGGTTAAGTTAACATTGTTAGTGTTGCGTAGTTTTTATGCATAAAAGAGGCTATCTATGGTAAATTCTTGGAAGCAAAGCATAAGAAACTTGCATGTAGAATCATAGAGGAACAAGGTTCTTTGCATGGATAGAATATCTATTGAATATGCAAGTACTTTATGCTATCATAACTATTATGTTAGTTTCATGTGGAGTAAGTTAATGCAAAGACATGCAATAGTTGTATTAGATTTCATCGGAAAGAACATAAGTTTATATGTAGAAAATGATAACATGTTTTGTTATCATACTTTAGAAAATATTATTTGGCAAAGAAGATGAATTACATGTAGAAAAACTAAAGTAATGTTTTGGTTTTCTTGAAATATATACATGGCTAATGTGGGTATAATATTTCGAGAATAAGGCATGTATTCTTATGTTTTATTCCATTAGTTTTATGGAAAATAAAACCATGTGCATGCCAATTATGTTATATTTCCTCGAAGAGGAATCATGAGTTTTCCTACTCGATTATGTTAAGTGCTCTGTTGGGAAATTAAGATTAGAATCTTTATGCATTGTATGCATAGGAACAATAGCCAATGTGTTAGCTTTATTATATTTGCATGCTCCAAAGGCAAAATATGAAGTGGTGGGTATTTTGTAAAAGTTTAAGTAAAGCGAATGCACATTGTGTCATTTTCCATTAAAGGAATTTCTTAACAGATATAGTAATTTGTCTTGTACGAATGTGTGCGTGTGTGAAAAATGTCATAATATTGTGGGAGTTATTTGACATGAATTGATAATTAGTTACTCACACTAATGTAGAGATGTTAGAAGAAAGCATGTTGTGACATTGTAATTCACATCTTATATATGTACATGAATAGGTGTTGAAGGATCACTCAAAGATTGATTATTTATTGATTAAGGCTTTATCTAATCATGCTATAAAATCTGGTCGATGCTGCTAAAAGAAAACATTGTTGTAGAGGAGAAATGTGAATTTCCTAATGGGGATGAGTACTGCAGTAGGGAGAGAAGTTCTTCAAATGAAATAAAAATAAGTATTTTATTTTATTTTATTTTATTTTAAGAAGTCTATGCATATGCATGTTGATTTCCTTTAGAAATGAATTGTTATATACATGACATTGCATGAGATTAGCTTCCATTTAAGAGAAATCTTAAAAATGTGCATGCTATTATAATATACTTTTTCTGCATAAGAATATGCATATGAGATTAATATGTGTATTATGCTTTATTTCTTTAGGAAATAAAGTATAAAAAAGCATGAAAGAAAAATAGTTACCTTTTATTTGAGTTTGAAAAGAAGTAATTGTTTTTACATGCAATAAAATTTCTAAAGTTACCATGCACTACTTTAAAAAGATGAATGTGTATAGTGATGGTGTGTGAAACTAATGCATGAATGCAAAAGATGAGGAAAGTCCTTATATAAGATGATAGAGTGTTAAAATTAAATTGAATGAAGCATCTTAATGGGTCAAGTTGTGCGACTTGACTATAATGACTAGTTGACTGACTAGTTTTTGCATGAGTCGTCATGAATGCATTAAGAATATTAGTGGCATGGAATGACTAGTTTTAGAGTGACTCGTGTCATGGATGCATTTAAATTATTAACAACATTCATTTGTTATGAATGAATAACTAATGAAAGTTATATGCACGAATCGATTTCGACTAAAGCTATTTGAAAGTTGTGAACAAGTGATTATGATAATTACTTTGTGTGTCAGTCTGTTGGAATGGAACATTATGGGAATTGGAAATGTTTGCACTCATACCCTAATCGTTATTGACACATACACATTAATGAATATTTGTTTATACTTTTATGCATGACGAAATTGTATGCATGACAACATTTTATGCAGGAAATGTATATTTACGATTAGCATTGTTTCTTATAGTAAGCATGGGTAGCTTAATGGAAACAGAAAATCTGTGAAAATAAAACATCGTAAACATTGCAATGTGAATTGCAACAGTAAATGTTAAAGTATCATTTTTTAATGTGCATGATTTTGTTATTTCGGAAATAATAATGTACAACACATGTATGTTACTTCCAGGGGGGGAAGTTGTGACAACTTCAATAAAGTTAACTAGTATTAACTAGTTAAAGACAATTTGTTTAATTTTCTTCTATCTACAAGAAAAACTTAAATCATCACTATTGATAAAGAAAATTATTTAATTTTATGAAATTAATTAATGAAAAGAAAATCTTTTTAAGCTAATGGTAAAAATGTTTCCAAGAATAGGAGGTGGTTGGGGACAGTTGGAAAGACAGTTACCTACTCCTCCGAGGATAAATCTGAATCCCAGAGGAAGAGTAGGGGTTCTGTGCAAAGTGGTAAAGGGGAGTATTTTCTAGAGCTGGTTGGGATCAGTTGAAAATAACTCACAACAACCCTTGTAAAACCAGAATTTCTAAGTTTGACTGGATTGGCCATCCAGAGGTCATAACAAAAAGAGAATTATTTCCACTGTTAACCCGTGGCACCATCCAGATTCTGGAGCTAGGGGGCAAGTGGAGGACCTAATAGCCTCCCTTGATGTTTGGGATGACCACAGCTAGAAAGACTAAATTTCTAGATAAGTATAAAGAATTTTTAGTGTGGAAAGATTGACTATCTCGATGTAAAAAATGACTCGATCCTATGGATTAGGAGGAGCATTTTGTTTACCATTGTGGTTCTCATAGTGGAACAAGTTAAGTAAAAAGTTATGTGTTGTATTAAAATTAATTTTATAAGATTTTGTAAATATCCTATGTAGATATTAAGAGAAAATGAGCTTAACGCTCGGAAAATGAATTATTGAATGTATAAGTTCATTTATACTATTACTAATTTGTTTGAATGTCTTAGCAGATGCTAGGATATGTCTATGGTGCATGGATTGACCATTGGTATGATTAGAGAGCTAGGTGCTCTCTGAGTACTTTTTGAAGTACTGTGTGGATGTCTTTAGCAGGAGTTAAGATAGTGTGCATGTGATGCATTGATGAGAAGGGTTGGTTCTCTCTGAGTACTTGTGGAAGTACTTTGATTAAAACATCTCTTTATATTACAAGAATGTTTGATAGTTGCAAGTATTTTCATTTGATTGAAACTATGTGACTAATGTGATTGAATTGTTAGTCGTACATTACAGGCTCTTTCCAGGAAGTGTTGATGGATGTTCAACCACTCTCAGAGAGCTTGCGTAAAAGCCATCATTCTTCCATTAGTAGTTGGTAAATAATGGTAAGTTCGTATAGAGATTTTTCTATATTTTTGTGAATTGAATAAGGGATAAGCAGTTAGAAATGGAAAATGAAATTTTCTTTGCGCTATACATGCTTATGAGTATGGATAAAAACATTATTGTTTTAAATAATGACATTTAAGGAAATGAAAGTGTTTCATTGCCAAGGGGAAGGAACCCCTTTGGGTTGTTTATATTATTATATCATGAGTATAAGTTTAAATTTCAGAGAGAGAAGCACACCAAGGACAGTGTTCCCTTCAAGGGGGGAGTATGTAACACACGTACTCCAACCAACTCACGGTAAATTAATTTTACGTAATGTAATTGTTTATTCAAGAATTCGTTGGAAATGAATTCTTGATAACCATCTATGGCAATTCTTTATTTATGTGAGTGGCTCTACAAGTCCAACAGTTTTTTGGAGTGTATGATATATTTCTTATTAGTGTAGTCTATTTGTTTTTGGTATTTATCAGATCATATAATCTTGAGGAAGAGCTGCAATGGTTTCCGAGTCCTGCAGAAGGGCTGTAGTGAATACTGTGTCCTCAAGCCCTGCCTCCAATGGATAAGCACCGCAGAGTTGCAGGCAAATGCCACCATTTTCTTAGCAAAGTTATATGGCCGGGCGAGGCTAGTGAATCTTATTAGCAGTGGCCCAGAGAATTTGAGGAAACTAAAGATAAGTAATTAACTTAATATTTCTTCTGCCATGAGTGAAGGGAACGGTAGTGTTTGGTTGAATGATTTTTATATGATTTTTAAATCTAGAGATTGTTTTTCCGAATGATAAATGTCGAGTGGATATTTTATTTAATATCCAAGCACTGAACTTGTATACAATTTTTATTGTGTATCATTGTCTAATTTATGCAAAGGGTTTTGCTTTCGTTTAGCATGGATTAAGCAAGATATTTTGAAGAATATACGCGTGAAGATATATCTTCAAAACATCGTTACTTTTTTTACTTTGGTAATATCCCTTATTACTGTGATATTGTTGTCTAAAAGGAAACTATGCATATAGAAGCTTTACGTTAATTTTTCTTAGTAAAGAATATATTTTTAGGAAGAAAATATATCTATCTGTAATAATGAAAGATAAGCAATTTTACATATAATAATATTTCTATGCTGTAACACCACAGTTGTATGTTGTAACACCAAAGTTTCCATGTTGTAACACCAATAAGGGAGATATAACTAATGTATGAACTCTGGTTTATACGGTATCATTGGTATAGTTAAGATGCACAATTTTAATATGTTTTGAAAGGTAAAATCCATGGATAGTTTTATAAATACATGAATAGCTTATCATGGTGTTGGTAGAGTTTAATTATTTCATAAATCCATGGATATTTTACCATGGTATTGGTAAAGAAATGTTGAGCTATCTTAATATTTAGGAGAATATGTGAGTACTTTTATGATATCAAGACTAAGATGTTAGTTTATGTTAGTTATTTTGGAATAAGGTCATGCATAGGCATGCAACATATGTATTAACTTTCATTGGAAAGAATATACATATTTGTAAGTGGGAAAGATAGCATGTTGTGTTAAACTACATTGAAAATAATTGTTAGTATAATATTTGAAAAAGAATACATGCATTTGTATGCTTAATTGCATAGTTTTATAGAAAAGAAAACATACGTTTACAGGCTCACTTGTGTTGAGATTTTGTTTGGGAGGACTTGTGAAGGAAGCTATGTTCTTCATTTTGTAAGCACTCCTTTGGGGAGACTCTTTGGAATCTATATGCATTTGCATGCATGGAAGAAACGTTTATTATGTTAGCTTGCATTTCATGCACTAAAAGTAATAGCTCAAGGTTTAACTATTTTGACTAAATTATGTAAATTGCATGCATGAATATCGTAACTAATGTATCAGTTTATTTTAAATATATGTTGGGGAGATGTAGCTATTGTCTTACAAGAATGTGTGCTTATGCGACAGAAACATTAGTTAATGTGATGGCTTATAACTAGCATATATGAGGTATGTGTTGTTAAAGGGAGAATGTCAAGGTACTTTACTTGCATGTCATGAATATACATGAGTAGATGGAGAAACTAATATAGTATAGATATATGAAATGATTTATTATACTTTATGAATCTTGACATCAATGTACGTTGAAGGAAACATTAGCAGGGTATGATGGTGATATGTATAAAGGAAATATTATACTTAACCCGGTGGTAGGTATATGATTATGGTTCATGCAGATGAGTGTGAACTATCGGATGATCCAGTGTACGATGGACCATTGTAGGTACATCCATGCCATCAAGATATGAAGATATGAAGACCAGAGGGTAAATGGTATCATATTTATTGTAATGGCTTTAAGCTAGATATTTGTATATTTCCTTGTAATATTTATAAACGATGGTTAAGTGATGGTCTCCCTTATAACTCACTGAGTGAGGGCTAATCACCCTCATGAGCGTTTAATAATAAAATTAAACGTTTTCTGGTGTTCACCCTACGGGGTTTCTAGGGTATATTGGTGTTCAATGATGTGATTGATTATTGTGTCAAGTTGATGATGTTGATCCCTTTCCTGTTATGATGTTCATAATGGCAAGTATGTGATGACTATATGAGTAATGAAATAAATGGAAGGTTACATCATACAGTATTATGTTAATGTACTGTAATGGAGGTTGTTAATGGTTAAGGAGCTTACTATTCTTAATCTAAAGTTACAATATGAACTGGTGAACATTGTATCTAATGATGACTAAGGAGTATTTAATAGTGATTTGGATAGTTACTCGTGGGTAACTTTTATAATAAAAAAAAATTAACTCCTCCATTTCCATGTGAAGTTATCGGTGTATGTTACAAACGTGGAGTCTATCACTTTCAAGATTTATATTGTCATCGAAATTATTTTAATCTCTTTTGGTTGTTAATCTAATTTTTTTCCCTTATATGTTTAAATTTTTCCATAAAATACTAATAAGAACTAAAGTACACACAACACCCAGACTTATATGTAGTTTTAAACAAATTTTAGTCGTCTTGCCATGACATGGTCGAATGTGGAGTCTGTCACTTTCAAGATATTAGAAACAGAAAGGAAGAGAATAATATGGTGCAAGTTTATGTGAAAGTGACCCCAGCTAAAGCTCTAAATGGAGTAATGTGTACAAAATTCAAGAGAATCGTCATGGACATCACATCATAGATGGAAATCATAGATTTCATGGAACTGTATCTTGAAAATATCTGCTGCAAGATACACATAAAAACATAGACACAAAAACCCAAAATGTAACCACATCGATTCAAAAGGAATATTTCATATTCATCATGTGCCTAGTTGCTAGTTGTATACAGAAGCCGAAAGCTGATTGCAAAATTTCATAACAACGATGCATAGATTTATACATTTAAAAATTAGAGTATAAAGTAAACAAGAAGCCTTAGATTATCCAACAACATAAGACAACATAGGACCTGTCAAATTGAATCCAAATTCCAGACTACGGTGTAAGACTATGGGTTCTTTAATTTCTCCAACATATACATATTATACTACTTAATGTTGTGTGCTAAATGGCCGGCACCCTTTAATTTCTAGATCTCAGCCTTATAGCGAAGTGTGGCAAGCAGCATGAGCATGAGCATTCTGCTTTGAGTAACTCTAACAGGCCCATCTCGGTTTGCGTATTACCAATGTGAGCGGCCCAGGTATTTTCTCTAACAAGCCTATTCTTGTAGGGATTTCTCCTGTAATATTATTGTAAGACAAATCAAATATAGTGACCATAGTTGAGAGATATGATAGAGTATACTCTCTTCCTTTTATGTCAAATTCCATTTCATCAAATAATTTAGTATCATTTGATACATCTGCAAATACAAAGAGCCTTTCAAGATGCATTGGTATTCTTCCACTAAATATATTGTTGGATGATTATAACACATGCAACTTGGTGAGGTTTTTTATTTGCTCAGGAATACAACCATGTAAATTGTTGTAACTAAGGTTTAAAACTCTTAGGTCATGAAGAAATGTAATGTACAAAGGAAGCTCCCCTGTCAATTTATTTTTCCTTAAATTAAGTAGTTGAAGTTGTGTGTATCCCATAAAAGTTATTAGAGTGAGCAGAGAAAACTCTCATAAAACTGAAATTACCAGTGCTATTAGGAATTAGTCCCTCCAAATTGTTTGTTAATATATCTAATGTGTGAAGTGAAACCAACCCATTAAAATCATATGGAATCCTCCCAAAAAAATGTTATTATATATGTTTAATTTAGTGAGAGCCTTTAGTTGACTTGTGCTATATGGAACACTGCCACTGAATTTGTTTGAATTCAAATATAAATTCTTCAAAAAATTAAGTTTTCTTATGACCTTTGGAATTGTATCTTCCAAATTATTATTTGAAATATCAAGAAATTCTAATTTTCCTGACTTTGGGATACTACCAGTGAAGTTATTATCGCTAAGATTTACGTAATTCGAATTACTTAAATTAGTAAGTGTCATAGGAATGTTACCTATTAGCATGTTTGATTGAAGATTTAGATGCTTTAAGTGAACTAAATGTCTTTGGGTATGCTTCCTTTGAGGTTAAGAAAAATAAAACATATATATATAAACCGAGATGATAGGAAATTGGGAGTGAAAACATATATGTAAACCGAGATAATGTATTCACATATATAAAAAAATTGTTATAGATATTGAAATATGAAATTGGGGATGAAAATCCTTTGGTGATTAATAATCCTCTGAAACAAGCCTAAAATGAGCATGTAACTCAAATAAGATATTTTAAATACATTCAAGTACAATCTATCTAGCATAGATGTAAATAAAGAGAATTTTTGTTAACAAAAATACAGTTTACTCCAAGTTCATCTACATATCGGGGTGCCAATTGCATGCTTATCAGAAATTGTATATGAAGAACAATAGTCTTGTTATAGAAGAAAGTGAATGTCATTTTAATACAGAGACATTTTTGGAAGGAGATATTGTTCTTTATGTTATGGTTTATTTTCTTAACTCCAAACTTGGTTTAGTCTTTCTCTATATACATAAGAAAAAAAAATACAAAGTAAATTCACAAATTTAAGTTATAGCTTTATATTTATAATTACAAATCTAGTTTCTTTAGGTTCTTATAAATTGATCAATAGTATAGAATTTTTATGGTGGTGTTCTATGTGCACTAAAATTCCCATGAGGTCCATCACTATGTATGGGCCCTAGGGTTCATTGCAACCTTGGATATATTCTGAGTTGTTGTGATTTTTTGCTTGTGACTACAACTTAGTTTTGGTTTTCACCTAGTTATCATGATTCAAAAATTTGTTATCATCTTAGATCCTTACAGCATTAGATATATTATGTGAGCTAATGTGATGTTTTGTTTGTCACAATTATTCAAAAATCAGTTATTATAACACAATATTGATTTTCTTGTTGTCTGTTTTGTTTATGAACCCTTTAAAAAAACCAAAGGAACATTTGATTTTACAGTGTGATCTCCCTAACATGGGTGGGGGTTTCAAAAATTGGAGTAAATTGAGTGGTTATTATTAGAAATTTTTGTATAAGATGGGAAATTTGGATGGTTTGTAAACAATATGGATGTCATAATAGATATTGTTTTTGAATTTTTTAGTGTCTCTAACCACCATGCATCTAATACAATCAATTTCAACTGAGAACATCAATACATCACTAAGAGAATGATAACTTGTGACATCCCTAGCCATTTTATTTGATTGTGGATCAAGTTATAAACTAATAACTTGTGAAATCCCTAGCCATTTTCTTTGATTGTGGATCAAGTTATAAACTATAATATACTCTCCCTTAAGACTACTCTACATTATATATTGGATGGAGGGAAATTTTATGATAAAACTTGTACAAAAAACCCCTTAGGGTTGTCTTGTTAATCACATAGTGTCAATTTTGTAAAACTATAATCTACAATAAGGACTGAGTGGGTTTTTTCTTTTGTAAGTTTAGTTTGGAATTGAAAAATAAAAAAATTATAAAAGCTAAACTTATGTAATGAAAATATTTGTTTAGAATAAAAAGTTGAGTAAGT
The DNA here is from genome assembly GCA_034641835.2 of Pinus albicaulis. Classification (NCBI taxonomy): domain Eukaryota; kingdom Viridiplantae; phylum Streptophyta; class Pinopsida; order Pinales; family Pinaceae; genus Pinus; species Pinus albicaulis. The sequence continues at coordinate 760,991,195 of CM076571.1, read as the reverse complement.
TTGACATCATATAATATGAAAATTGTTTGTGATTATAAAGTAAAAAACATGTAAGATTTTTTTAGCTACAATTAGGTAATTAAAGATATGTATATAATTTTTTTTTTAACAGAAGAAATTTTATAGTCATTAACAAAAAAAAACTGAAAGAGTATGTATGTAGTTACAAACTGTTCTACAAACTATTACAATTAAGTAATTAAAGGTAAATTTAGTGTTATTTAAGAAATCAGAATTATGAACATTCATCATTATTTCTCAAGATTAATCATGTCGTGTGAAATGGTTTGGAAATTTAAAAGAGATCACATATTTAAAAAAAAATCATTATTAATTTAATTTTTTATATATTAAGAAATACTACTCATGAATGATAAAACAATTGTAACATAAATAATATATAACAAAAAAAACCATGTATTTTTTGAATAATAAAATAGTTGTAAAAAATATAATATAGAACAAGAAAAACTATGTATATTTGGATGTATGAAAAATTGGATACATTTTAATAAGTAAAATTTTAAAATAATAATGGTTATAAACATTTAAAAATAATTTTATTAAATAATTAGTTTAGATCTATATTATTGATCAGAGAGATTAGTGAGTTTTCATATCAAGACATTTGATCCCTCTTGGCTCTTGATAGATCCAGAGTTAGGCCATCTTAAGGTCCCTCTTTAGATAAAATACATTCCACATGAATACCACGAGTCAATACCATGGGTTGTTTTTATAATTTAGTATTATTTTTATTTTTTATTGTATCTTGAGCTAGTTAAAATATTCATTCCATTATGTCAATATTTTTATTTAATTTACTTTTATTTTTATTTTTTTGTAACTTGACAAAGTCACCAAAACCTAAATTCAATCTAACTTATTAAAAAGAAAAAAACTAAAATTATAAAAAACATATATAAAACTATTTACTTGTGGGCCTAATGGCCTAAAACATTTCAATCGTCTAACATTGGATCCAATGGCTCAGACATAGACACAGTGGCAGCTAGGGGAGTTGTTTTCAAAGAGTAATTCCTTAGGGTGTAATAAAGTTAGATAAACATTAAAAAATACTCGAAAGTTTAAAATTGTATTGTTTCTGGAAGTTCTCTTTAGCCCAGTATCGTAGAAATCTTGTAATGTTTTGTCCTCTCGTATTTAACATTTTTATGCCTTCAAATTACTTAATAATAATATAATAATATTAGTTTCTTCATTTTTTATCATGTCTATTTGTCGGCCAGTTTTAGTTGGTTGAAGATCAAAAGAGAGATCCTTAACCAGTGATTTTGGATTCCTACATAAGTAACGTGAAGTAGAATATTTTCCTAAGGATGATAAGGGAGGTGCTACAATTATTTTAAGAAAAGAGGATTATCGTAATAAAATTTTAAATTACCTTCTTAATAGAAGGAGCTAGAATAAGCTAGACAAAAATCCCCTTAAAAAACTTTCAAAAGCAATTTCTTTGGCTACAAAATCTAGTAGCATTGTTGCTTACTGAGAGTAACCCCCTCACTCCTATGATCTATGGTATTCCTAAGATTCATAAGGATGGAGCTCCCCTTCACCCCATTGTCAACACCATCAGTGATCTGAATTATATGCTCGCTAAATTTTTAGCCAGTAAGCTTAAACCTCTTCTAGTTTGGACCGACTCCTTTGTCAAAGACTCATCCTCCTTTATTAAAGAATTGAAAGGCATTAAACTGGATCTCAATGATAGGTTTGTAAGTTTTGATGTTGTCTCATTATACAATTGCATTCCCATTAGGGAAGCTATCGATGTCATTTCTTGGATAATGGATCCTCATACTACTCATTTGGTTGAGATCTATCTCACCTCGACCTTCTTTTGTTTGGAGAGTGAATTATTTGAACAAACTTGTGGTGTGGCCATGGGTTCACCCCTATCCCTCATTGTGGCTAATCGTTTCATGGAAGACTTTGAATCAAGGTCCCTTGCCTCCTCCCTTTTTCAACCTAGGCTTTGGAAAATATTTTCTATTGAAACCTGTGTGGTCTGGCCCCATGGCAAAGAGAAATTGGACCTTTTCTTCTAGCATCTTAGTGATCAATCTAATTTCATTAAGTTCACCATGGAATTTGAAGTGGATGGAAGCCTGCCCTTTCTAGATGTCATTATTTCTAGGAATCAAGAAGGTTCTTTCTCTAATCATGTATTTAGAAAGAAGACACACACAGAGCAGTATTTACATGCTTGTTCTCACCATTTTCCTGCTCAGAAGCTAGGGGTTCTTAGCACCCTAGCTACCAGAGCCTTTAGAATCTTCTATGAACACCACTTTCAAGGAGAAAAATATCATATCCTTAAATTTTTCAATAAGAATGGCTATAGAAAGGTTCAATGTCTTAGAGCTTTTCAAAAAGAAGAAAAAGGTCCTATGAATAAGAAAGATCCTTGTGATCAGTTATCTAAAGTTCACCTTCCGTTTATTCAAGGCACTACTAATAAAATCATCAGGATCTTGTGGAGACATAATATTTCCTCAACCTTCAAGCCCCTCCACACCATTCATAGTTCGCTTAGATCGGTTAAGGACCCTGTTTTCTCTAAATATAGGGTGTTTACTTGATTCCATGCTCCTGTGAGACACCTTACAGCGGTGAAACTAGTCAATCCATTAATCAAAGAGCTCATGAACACATCACTAACCTTAAACATAGTAGATCACGCATCTATGCCTTAGTAGAGAATGCTGAAAAGACAAACCATCACATTTGCATTGAAGATGCTAAGGTTATTGCAATGATTGACCATTTCCACCACCACAAGTTGAGGGAAGCCTTAGAAATTGAAAAGAGGTTGGTTAACCTTAACAAGGATGATGGGTGGAGTGTTAGCAGATGCTGGATTCTTGTCCTTCACTCTTAGTGGTTTTTTTTTCCTCCTACCCAATTCTCCCTCTTCTCAGCTCCCCTCCTCTTAGCACCCCCCCACCCCCCTTTTTCTTCTTTTTTCTTCATCTGATCCTCTTGCTCTCGATTGCTTTCTCCCTTTCAATTTTTTTTTTTTTTTTAAGATTATAATTAATTCCTTTTTTTTTCTTTTTAATTATATATTTATAGTTATTCTTGAGAAATAATGTAGATATTATATTATATTTTAACTTTTTTAAATAACAATATTAAATTTTACCCTTAATATTATATAACATATAATTATTAATTAATTCAATTTAAATATTAATAATACAACTATTAATTATTTTTTTTTTAGATTAATTAATTTTCTTATTCTAGTCAAAATAGTCGTTATTTACAACTTCTAGTTGGAGCTTTCCTTATCTATTTAAATTGGTTCCTAGATCACATTTCTAACCTTGTCCTGATGATGAACTACATAATATGCTTAGATGTGATTATCACCGAAAGATTTTATATACATTTTATGGATCACAGAAGCCAAATTCCTAATATTTTCTTTGTTTTCTTACCTTAACCATTTTCCAATTTATAAGTTGTTTCATAGTGATGTTGCAGGAAATTGCAAGGGTTTTAACTATTGCAGTACATATCAAGGTATTTCTGCTAAATATGGGTTGTTTTTAATTTATTTTGTAGTTATTGCTTACTAATGTAATGCATTTAAAAGGAGGGTTACTCATAGAGACGTAATACAAGACTCATCCATAAATCAAACTAGTAGGCTATCTCTTTCCTCACAAAAAAATATGATTGGTTTCACGCTAAATTTTAACTTATTTAACAAATAAGTGTTAATTAATTTTTTTTTTTGAAAATAACATAAAGAAATTAATAGAGTAAACAGTAAGAAATCCTTATTATTAAAAAGCAGAATATTTAAAAATTAACAAAGAATAAATATCAACTAACAAAACAGGCTTCATATATCAGTAAATAAAACATTTTTTATTGTTAAAATTACATTAAAAAAAACTTAATAATTATAATTAATAATTAAACTAGCCTAGATCCATCTTAACTCTGGATCAAATCTCTTTTTACTCTAATTTTTGTTTCTTAAACAATGAAATTTTATAATAAAAATAAGTTTTGAATAAGATATATTTTTACTCTAATTTATGTTTGGTATACAATGAAATTTTATAATAAAAATAGGTTTTGAATAAGAATACTTGAGATACCATAAGATTTTCTAATAAAAGTAGGTTTTGAATAAAAATACTTGAGATTTCATAAGATTAGTCTAGAGTCAATCTACTACGTTCCAAAAGGGATCAAGTTTGAAGTTGAGATGGATCTAAGTTCATACTCTCGCATTCAATAATGGATTTCCTCAAACCTTTAAATGTCTGAATCATAAAAAATACCATGGTAAAAATTATGGGTTTCGAAATTTAACTTAGTTTAATCTTTTTAATTATTTGACGAACACAAAATGCTTAGTCTTAATGCTTATCAATGGATGTATTGTATTAAAGGGTTTGTTTGTTTGCATTGACTTTTAATAAATTTAAAAAATTATATTTGTGCCACATGGCTTGACGCCCACCAATTTCTTAAGGATTTTAGATTATTCCATCTCTAATAATTTCTTCCATGATAAGTTCCTCATTACTATTTATAAAATTCATTTCTATATCAGAAAATTTTATTTAGAAAAATGGTCCATTACTTTTAATAAATTTAAAAAATTAGGTTCCTGCCAAGTGGCTTCCTACCCATCAATTTCCTAGGATTTGAGATTATTCTAATTCTAATAAGTTCCTCCATGATAAGTTCCTCGCTATTATTTATAGCATTCATTTATAGTAAGACATTCTTTTTGTTGCAATAGTTTTTTTGGTTATATTTATCAAGGCTTCGACTATATCAACCACATTAATATTTTTAATGTGGTTGTACTAGTTATTTTGTAAGGAATTTCCCTCTGGGAATAAATCTCCTATGGTCCACAGTGTTTTGTTTTGTGTCGTTTATGAGATGTGTTAGACGATTAAAAACATTTCCATCGTTGGATATCATAGGTAGTCAAGAACCCAAACAGTGCGCTAGAATTTCATTACTATAACGACCTATGCCACTTTGAACCCTCAAAGATGGTAAAAAGGTGGGAAGGGACGTATCCCTTGGATTTCTCATTGTGAGTCTCCCTGTTATAGCCCGCTATGTACCTATGGATATCCTAGGGAGGGCTCTCCTCCTGTTCCACTGGTTCTGACTTTTCCCAGCCCCTTCATTTCTAATGGCGGCAAGTCTTATTTTCAAGGGTTTTTCCTGTTAAATTCAAGCAAGATAGATATGTTGTGGAAAACATCTTGGATTTTGGGAAACCTTATGCATTTAGGCTTGAAGCTGGGTCGAAACCAGAATTGTTGCTGGCCATGGATTCCATGTGTAAAGAAAGGTTCTTGGATTTGTTCAAAGAAGGGCGCTTAGGGCTTGAATAGTTGGCCACTATAGATGGGATGTGTGATCTCGAATCTTCTCCTCTCACTGAAGGGCCCATAGTGTGCCACATAAATATGTAAATATTCAAGATTCCTGGCTTCTAGGAAAATTGGGCAGTTGCTCCTAGTGATGGCTATCCATAGGCTCAACGAGCGGGCCACTATTTGTGTCATTCTATCGGACCTCACCTGTGACAACAATGGCAAGGTAGACAATTTCAAATCTGGTGATGAAAGTGGTGGAACTTGTGGCTTGCCTCTGCATTCTTTCGAGGAAAGGATCGAGCCATACTATTTGGGAATGTTCTTGAGCGGGGCCTATGAGGAGGAATTAGGTGGGCCCCATAACTTGTTTGGTGTGCCCAATGACCATGACCATGATACATGATAACCCTACTTTCGATCAGTTGATAAAAATCAACCATTCATTTTACCAAAATTTTCGGGTGGATTAGGTATATTTAAGTATGAAAATGTTTTCTTCATCTACAGAGTGTTGTTTACAGCAACAACAACCATGCTTTGAACTTAATTATGGAACTATAAAACAAAAATAATTATTTGAGATGTAACATCATTTCTTAGTGCTAATCATATAGGTCATTCTGTAGTTTTAGAATGGTGAGTTCCTTTTATTTGGTTGTAACCTAGATTGACAAGGTTAGTGGGCCTTCCCTTGACTGTTTTAAGTAAAAGCCAATCTTGACTTTCACTTTCTCATTTTCGAATGTGAATTTATAACTAAAATGGATGCATCTAAGTTAATTTTACCTACGATGCAGTAGAGTAATGAAAATTTTGGTATAGTTATAATAATTGGTCTACTTAAATTTTAAGGGTTCCCATCTGAGGAAGAATTGCAACACAATGAAAATCCTACTTTCTACTTTCTCACTATTTTCTACTTGCTCTCCAGTGGCCCGAGCTTTATATTTTGAGGTATGACCATCAGGATGAACTGTGGGAGCTTCATTTCTAGCTCCATATTTGGTTCCTAATAGTTGGTATACTTGCATTGTTAGCATATGTGGCTAAGTAATGAAGGTGTGACACTAATCTCTTAGCTGGTATAATTGCAACTAAGTAGTGAAAGTGTGACACAATTATGGAAGCTTGTATACTTGCAACTAATTAGTGAAGGTATGACACAGTTATGACAACTGGTAAAATTGCATTTTTAGCAGATGTCGAGGTGTAATGAAAGTTTTATACAACTTTCGAAACCAATATACTCACATTCTCAATAGATGTAGCTAAATAATGAAGGTGTGATACAATCTTGGAGGATGGTAAACTTGCATTGTCAATATATGCATCTGAGTAATGAAGTTATGACACAGCCCTGGAAGTTTGCTATACTCGCATTTTCCATAGAATCAATGAGTCATGAAAGTGACACAACTCTGGTAGTTTGGAATACTTACGTTGTTAACACATGTAGTTGAGTAATGTAGGTGCAATCCACTTACAACAACTGGTATACATGATACAATTCTAGCAATTGGTATACCTACATACTTAACATCTCCCAACTGAGGGGTAAACCTAAGCATTGGCTGGGTGGAATTTCAAAGGAGCAGTATATGTTGATTTCTATAGCTTGGGAGGTACTCCAAGCCCTAGGGTTTAGGGTTTGGCAGGAAAAGCACCACAAGGGCAACTTGTGGGCTTGGAACCCAAGTGAGGGGTTTTTCATGCATCGATATTTGGGTCAAAACCATGATGAATACATGAAATGTGATGGACAAGGATGATAGTGCTCAATGATGTGATTCTAACGCATTGAGAATTGCTCAAATCCAAGTTGTCGTTAGAGAGAAATGAATTTTTGAAGTTGACAAGATAATTATTGGTTACCAAGTCATGTAGGCTTGGTGTAAAAAGGTGCCAATAGATGTGTCTCTTCAAATGAATTTGTGGATCATTAAATGCTATAAATAGAAAATAACTTGGAGTAATTTTAGCATCCATTTGTGAGTGAAATACACCAAGGGTACCTCTGAAATTTTCGGTGGAGAAAGGCCACAGCATAGGAGTGACAAGGCATCTGAGGAGAAGCCTGGAAAACTAGGGAATAAGTTCAGGGCTTGATGTAGGTGACAGTGTGAGAATTTTTGGGCTCGTTTGGCATATTTTGTTGCTATTTTGGATGTGTTTACAAGGGTAGAAGAAGCCGCAGGTAAGAGCAGATTGTTTTTTTGTTTTGGGTTTTGTGGTGGATGTTTTAAGGAGGGTCGCAGTCTCACCTTGCTACTGGGCTAGGTCATAGGCCATAGCCAATAGATGGGCTACCTTAGTGCTTCATTTTAGGGTGAAACAAGTAAATCAAGTGCAGTATGGGTGTGGAGGAGGGTCACCTTGGAGAACCGCAGTTCCTTGGAGGGTCGTTTGCTGAGTTGTGTTGTGAAATATGGATGTAGATGATTCCCTAACTAAAGATCAATAGTGCAGCAGTGAAACGTGGTGATAGAAGCAGACTTGGAGGTGTATTGGGTCAAGTGCTGACCAGTGATGGATTACATTTTTTTAGTAGCCTCCGGAAGTCATGTATTGGAGTTGATGTGGGTGTTGGGAAGACTTCAATTAGGATAATATTCCATAGTGACAAGATTGGGATACATAGGATTGTTGGAGAGAATCATATTGGCTACCCAAAGTAGCCCTAAAAAAGCTATATTGAAGGATGAAGAGAATTTGAAGTGAAACATTTTGATGGACAAAAGTGGTTGCTAGCCTGGAAGATAGGAGCTCGCGTATTGGCCAACATAGAGAGAAAATTAGATCATCCCAAGTACACTCTACAAAAGTACGTGCAATAGCTTTAGGGGGAGGACCTCCTGAAATTTCGATGTTTAGTCACCTTGATAGGCTAAGGCACTACTAGTGAGCAGTACGGGTGCAAAGGACCAACAGGACAAGATACGACAAAGAAGAGTTGCAGACAAGTTTTTCATTGTATCTTGTATACCATAGACTGTTATATTACATCATAATTGCATTAATATAATGAATATTTGGGATTGTACATTATTGTAAAAATTTGTTTAAAACTATGTATATTGTGCATGTGTGATTTACTGATTTATATTTTCCACTGTGCAAAGTAGTTTATGGTTGATATTTTTTGTTTGGTAGTGCCAGTGATTTAAGAATCTAACCTAGACCCAAGGTCATAGAAATTCAACATGGTATCTGTTATCACTCAGATTTTCCTTGAAGTTATAGAGAAGAGGAAAGCGGTCCGAGGTAACCACAAACCAACTTTAGGTACAGAATCTAGCCAATCTGTACCCAAAGAGGGCTCTCTCTGTAAAATTTAGCTTTGTTTTTAGAAGATATTAGGCTAGTTGTTAAAGTTCAGGGGTTTTTATATTATTTGGGTTGATGGAATTCTATAGCTGAGGGTAAGATTGAATATTTTTAGTCCATTGGGCTAATGGAGTCAAAAAAATATGGTTGAACTGGATTAAGTTTCTTAACAAAAGATGGTTTAACAGGGCAAGGTAATCAAACAGGGAACAATTATAGATCCAAATTGAATGAAATGGATTTCAAAATAGAGGAAGAGAAATTAAGAATTCTTCAACATATTTTAAAAGAAAGAAATTGATTGATTATCAATAAAGAGCAATTAAGTATTCTTTACTAAATAATAAAAAATGTATAAACTAGAAAAACAGGAGCAATTAAGAATTCACTGTTTAAACTAGCTTAAAAGAAAACATTTAGAATAATAACGACAGAAATCAGATTACACTTAAGTACTTTTTGATTTACTCCTTTTTGTTAATTATTAAGATAATGAAACACAGACGATATTATAAAAAAATATAAAAATTCAAAACATGAGATAAAGATGACTTATTGATCCGTCGTTTGACACAAGAATCCTGAGAAAAGTCTTCTACATCAATCCCTTGTCTAGCTTGCCACAAAAATTTCTCCAATAGAAATTTATTCCAAAATAGTCAATGTTACATCAAAGTCTAAGAATCCACACTCAATACTCCAATTGAGGGCTTATTTATACAAAAAATTATCAAAAATATCTCATAACAAATTGAGATATAATCTAGGGTGACTCATGAATAAGTTACAATAAAAATAGAGACAGATGGTCTCGTAGATAAGATAAAAAGTAACTGATGTTGTGTTGTTTCCTTATTTTGAGAATGTGCTGGAGGCAGGCCCTATGGTTTGGCTCGTTGCTATCATCCTCATTAATTCTATTCTGACTGCCTTGCTTTACTGATACTCTTTGTTTTCACTGATACACTTTCACCTCTGTTTATCCTTTTATCATGACTTATTTGTTGTAAATAATCAAAACTTCATGTAAGGATAATTTTTACAAAAGTTCTAACATTTCATCCCACCATTTATCTTCTGGTATTCTGGTCCATTGAATTTTTCTCAGTGTTTCATCAGCTTCAGTATATCTGAAGAAATTAGGCTGATTTGGGAATAAATGTTTTACTTCATGCTCAAGATAAAATAAATTTTCCAATCTGTCATGAAGATTTTTACCTGTAGGCATTGTTGCTTCTGATGAACTAGTTGAGAAACTGGCTTGATTGTCAACATGCTTGTCCAATTTCTCAACATAACTTTCAAGGTCCATTAGTTTATCCTCTGAAGTTATAGGACTGGGCAACCCTTTATTTAACAAAATATTCAATCTTTCTCTGAAGGAAATAACTTCTTCTTGCATATCAAAGCATCTTCGCTCTAAATTCTGTATCAGAGTTCTTTTAGTAAAAATTCTTTTTATATCCAAGATTGTTCCTGTCCTGTCATGAATGCCAAGCTCTGCAAGTTGATGCTTGTTTTGAGTATTCAAAAAATGTATTAGTCTATTGGCTTCTTCGGGCATGTTTCCTAACTCTTCTCTTTCTTTCTCAATTTCATCCAGAGCCAATTTAACTAAGTCATTCTGTTCATACATTATTTGAATTGAGGACCAGAAATCCTTTATTGACTGAATGATGCTGTCCCAAATAATTTCATTTATTTCTTTTAAAGGTTTCTCCAATGTGAGATCTTTCTCTAATTCTTTAACCAATTTTTCTAATCTTTTGACCTCTCTTGTTTTATCTGCAACACTCATTTTCAAAAGATCATATTTATATTCTAAACTAGTTAAATGTAACTTTGTTTGTTGGAGCTCTATCACTTGGAGTTTCAATTCTTCCATTGACTTTATTAATTCTTCATTTCTTAAATTGGAAGGATTTACCTGTGACAATTATGTTGGCTGACCTGTTGTGGATGTACCTGTACCTATAATTGCTTCTGTTGTAGATGCTGGAATAGTAGACTGCTTGTCTTTCAATGTCTGATCAAGCTCTTTTTCTATTTCATTTAGTTTCTCATTTAGTTTCAAAATCAAGTCCATCATTTCTTCTTCAAAATTTTTCTTTATAATTTCTACAGTCTATGGATGTCTTGAGGCTGGTATTTTCAACTACTTTCTCAAAGCTGCAATATCATCATCTTTTTTCTTGATTAAGGCCTCTATACCTTTGACATCTTTAGGATTATGTCCTAATCCAATGATTATCTCCTCCAAAGTTTTATTTTGTTATCTTTAGCTTGGGAAGAAGCAATTTCAAGTTGTAACTGTACATTAGTATTCTCCAAAGAATCCTGCAATTTCTGATTCATCATTGCTTTATCAGTCAGTGTAGAATAGATCATTTCACCTGTTTGTTTATGCAACTCAATTTGATCCAAAAGATGGATATCCTTTGCTAGGACTTCAAAATTATTCCTGATATAATCAGTAGCTGTTTGAGGTTGCTGCACCTTGGATTTGAAGTGGCTCATTAACATTTTGCCCTACTGGATATCATAAGCTGACATCAATCTTTCTTGATTCTTCGGGGCCATTTTCAAATATTGATTATACACTTGAATTCTTAGTGGATCATTTCTGGATTGTATATTTATGAATGTTCTTTTGATATCTCCAGCATATTTTACTGGTGGTTTGAAAGAAGACACTTCTGCACTTGGCTGCTTTTGTAGTTCCTTTCTTTGAAAACTAGTGGATGTTTCACTGATTGAACATGTTTGCTGACTATTTTCTCTCCCTTGGCTATCAATGATTTCTTGAAAAATTTCAACTTCTGGGAGAGGATTTAATTCTTGTCTTTTAAAATCATGTTGTTCTGAAAATTCACCAACAGGGGTAGCAGCTTCAGCATATTTTTTCTTGCCTTTTTCTACATTAAGAGGAGTTTGCAAGATTGAAATTTCTGCCTCATTGATCTGAATAGGAGGAATCTGTACTTGACCCTGTTCTTTAGAAGTCTTAGGTTTCTCTGTCATTGTGAATTTTTCAAATACTTGTATGTCAGGCTCCTTTTCTTTGCCTTTAGATTCTACTGTGGCCAATGCACTAATCTCCTGTAAATTTCGCTGAGAAGTCCCTGCAGAAGAAGGACCAATACCTGGTATCTGCACCTATCCAAAAGAGTCTAGGTCAAGTATTTTCTCAAGGTCTTTCATTACATTTTCAACATTGACCTGCTCACTATCCTGTTCTATCAATGTCCCTTCCATCCATTCATCCATATTGGCATATTGTTCAATTTCTGGGATTCTATTATGAATGTATGGTGACAATTTATTTTTCACCCTTGTATCACAGATAAAGCTATTTGGGTCATAAGGCACCCAGTAAAGACTTTTTTGTAATCTGAGATATTCTTCTAAGATTATTTATGCTTCGTTTCCAGCATCTCTAGAGTTACAAACAAAGGGACCTAATTGACTTTTGATCCTGAGTTGAGCCTTTTTCTTTGCATTGCAGAAATGAACTATGTCTAAATTAATCATCTGCCTGAAATACTGTAATGCAAAGAGTCTCATTGGAACATATTTGGGCAACTTGAATGGGCATAACTCACATCCATATATTCTGATTTCTGTGTGATTCTAGTACAAGTACCAGTCACCTACTCTATATTTCTTTGAGAGCTGTAGAATTGTCTTGATTTCATTATTGACTCTAGGAGGGGAAACTCCTATTAACAAAGTGGTTGCAGGGTGTACAAACAGGTCAATAATCTCATTATAGGAGTAAGGAGAATCAGAGGAATTATGGGTGATGGCAGACCAAAATATCACAGACCTAGGATTTCCTTTGGCATCAAGTTTCTGAACATGGAAAGGGAAAATTTCTTATTGGTAATAAATCATGAGATGATATATAATAGAAGAATATTTGAACACTTTTTCATTCTCAAATCTCATGACCTGATCATGAATTTTATCAGCAATGTAGGATGCAAAATCATACTTGACAGTAGGGGGTTGTCCAGCGGTAAAAATAGACAACAATACTAGGGTTAATTGGTCAACATATTCACTAGTATTGAAACCCATGATAGAGGATATCATATTCAGAATAAGCCTTCCCACATCAGTGAAAAAAGTATAACCATAGGGGGGAGGGCCTTTGGGATGATGCTCTAGTAACATGAAGGTTTAACAAAGGCGATTTAGCTCTTCATGAGATAAATTGGCAGAATTCTCAAGTAATTCTCCCATGGACAGGGGAGTGAGGGCTTGACCAGGTTGAAATTGTAGCATTTCATTTATCGACTGAGCAGTTATTTGCAAAAGGACTGTTTGACTCGGAGATAAAATTTCTCTTAGATTAGGATCATATTTTGCATGGCAGAAATGGACTAACTCAGGAAAAATGTGGAATGAGGGGAGAAGGTACACGGAAAAATTGGATTCCCATAGTTCAAAAATGTCAGAACCTTTCAAGTAATTATCTCTGTAGTAGCAAAAAATTTGAAGAGGATTTTCATTGAGAACTAGGTCTTTAATTTGGAAATCTTTGTCTAGTAAAGGAAGATAATCTAAATCTCTGTGAGGGGCATTCAGGGGTGCGACATTCAGGGCCATGGCAATCTCCATTTCTGGTTCTTGTGGATTCAGGAATGGAAATTTCGAGTTTTGATGAGAAACGAACACAATCACAGTTTGGGAATACAATTAAAGTTCTGGGGATTGAAAAAGACCAAATTGAACTCTATTTCTGTTTTTCGTGTGGAATATAAAACAATAGCTAGGATTTTACAAAGTTTCAACGGGAATTGGGGTAAATACCTATTTTTAGGAGATGAACAGTGATGAAACAGGTACAGGCTATGGCGAATGAACTCTGAATTACTTGTCTGCAATCGTCTTCAGCAAAGTGTAGTTGATGGTGCTTGACAGTTTGTTTTTGAAATTCTCTGCATGAGACTTTGGTTGTTCACAGAATAATGAAAATGACATGGGCAGAATTTTTTTATTCACAAAGTCCAAAGGGTGATGGGTTTTTTAATTATTTAATGGATGACGTCAACAGTTACGGAGGATGAGTCATGAGAGGCAATCGGTAAGTGGTTTCTATTGCATCGCTTTTGGGGAAAGGTGGTTTTGGGCGGAGCGCAAGTGATTCCATACAATAAACGATGCGTGGCACGGCACTGTTCAGAAAACTGCTTGGCCATCGCGTGTTATTGTTAGGAAGAGGATGGCTAGCGATATTGATATCAACCATGGATCTGAGATCGATCGATCGAACGGCCGTCGGGAAAGGGAGATGACGGGGATTTAATATGGAGGGCCCAACGCAATTAAACATTAATTAATCGTATCGGGGGGAATTTGATTGGCAGAGTTAGGTTATTAATTAATCGTGAGGATTAATTAATTCCTTTGTACGATGAAGGGTTGGGTTTTATTCATTAACTGGTAATTTCAACCAATTAATACAATTAACACATTAATATGGTATTTTTCAACCAACGGGGTGGATATTAATAATTTGGGAATTATTAAAATAATACGGGAAAAGGGAATTTTCACATAGGGATTTAAATAATAAGTTAAAAATTAATATGGAAATGAATGAATCGAAGCGCTAAGTGTAAACATTAGTTTAATGTGTTTAACTTATGCTTTTGAAAAAGGGTTTTAGTGAAATATTGCATGATTAAAAGATTTTTCAAAGGTGAATGAATATTATGATGGATGTTTTCGAATACTTGGGATTTTTCAATTATTGGGCCGAGGGTCCGGTCCCTCCAAAAGTCAAGGAAATGCCTTGAGCCCCTTTAATCTTCAAATACCTTAGTACTTAAGGGAAATTAGTAAAATTTTTAGGGAAAAATGAGAGGGGAAGTTAATGATTTTGACTTTGCTTTACTTGAACTTCTTTCAATGTAGTATCTGCCTTAGCACTTGTGATGAAAGTAAAGATTGTACACATTTAGAGCCATTATCCATCACATGTAATTCTGCAACAACATCTACCTACCCTACCTACTTTACTCTACCATTTTTTCTTTATTAGGGTGCACTTAGACTGGCAAACCCTTATCACACTTTTCTTTTACATATAGAAATCTATCTAATTCTAACCTTATTACATCCAAGGGCTCAGATTAAATTGTAGAGCTCCTTTTATTTACTCTACCTATCTATTTATCTTCCAAGATTAAACAGTTTGGTCAGATTTTATTCTCTATCTCTAAAACATGAAATTGAAAGATGAACTAGCCAAGCTTAAAGTGTTTGACTGTTCATAAATTGTGGCATAAGATACAAGTTGCACACAATTTTCTTATTACATCAGAGTAAAAAGTAGTGGCATTTATACTTGCACACTTTCATTGGCCTTTCTTTTGGTGGGGTTCATTTTCTTTTACTTTTTTGGCCATTTTTATTTTTTTACCCTTTGATTTTTCTTTTTAGGGTATACCCTCTTTTCATTTTTTTTAAATTTTTTGATTTTTTTGAAAATATGGAAAACCTTTGCAACAAGGAAAGGTATGAACATATTACATAGCTCATCAAATCAATCATGAAATATGACACCTATTGGTATAGGATTCTAACAGTATCAGAGTGTGTCTGAGCTACTTTGGAGCAAATAAATCAAAGTTTGTGTAGAAAAGCAAAATGTGAGAGTGCATTGGTCACATTGTGAGTGAATGAGTCACTACAATGTCGAAGTTGCACGTAGGTATTTGGTATGAGGATAGGTTGGAAGGGTTTTCCAGCTATAGTCCTTGGAAGGAAATGATCAAGTTGGTCTTGAGTCAAGAGGATTTGAGATTTTTCTGAGATAGAGATCAAGCAGCCAACCGACCCTAAGGAGATGGATATATGTGAATACTTGGATACAAAATAAAGGTTGATCATCCTTGATGGTTTAAAGGATTCCTTGATACCTCATTTGTCTAGGAAGAACAATGCACATGATATGTGGATGGCTCTTCGGAATTTGTTCCAGAATAAGAACGAGAACCGAGTACTAGTATTGGAGGATAAGTTGAAGTCCACCAGAATGATAAAGGGTGAATGATTCATTTCGTATCTGATGATGTTGTCTCAGGCTCAAGATGAGCTTGCTGTCATTGGTGTGAAAGTTTCAAATGCATACATGGTAAGGATTTGATTGAAACGGTTCACCGAGGAATGGAAGCCCTTCATCAAAAGAATCATTTCCAGGGACAAGCTTCCATACTGGAATAGACTATGGGATTACTTCATTTAGGAAGAGTTGCGAGAAGAGGATCTTCATCCATCTAGGAAGGCATATGAGGACATGGCACTTGCAACAAGAATGAAGGGTAATCCAAATAAGGACATGATTAAAATTAAATGTTTCAACTGTGGTGAGATGGGTGATTTTTCGTCAAGATGTTAAAAGAAAGGATATGACGAGAAAGGGAATAAGAAAGGAAAGCATATCACTACTTCACCAAAGATGGATGATCTCACCAGGAGTTTTTCAGCAAAGATGGATTATCTCACCAAGCCTCTTGCGCTGAGAGGTGATGTTTCAGGAGTGGATGATGGCACAACATTAGTGCAAAGGGGCTACCCCATAGCCTTTGAGAATCATAAGATAATTCCAAGTAGGAAGGATTTTTTCATATATGATAAGGGGTTTTTGGCACTCATGCATGCTTTAACCAAACTTAGGAAGTTTTGGAGGAAAAATAGCTTCCAAGTGAATATTGACCACCATAAACTTCAATCTTCTATTGAGCAAAAGAAGCTACAAGGGAGACAGCAAAAGCGGAATAGAAGTATTCCACCATATGGCTTTGGCATTGAGCATGTCAAAGAGGATATCAATAAGGAAAAAGGTGCCTTATCACAGGGGCCAATAGCGTTGTCATTTTTTAGTAAGGATCTAGATTGGGAGTCGCAATTATTGGTGGAGTATTCCAAGAACCACTTCACATGTGAAGTGCTTGATGGGTAGGTGACTAATGAGATGTATAGTGTGATGGATGGAGTCATCTATTACCAGGATTATCACATCTTCTTGCCTATAGATTCTAAGCTCGAGGAGAAGGTTCTACATGCAGCAAATGATTCACTCATTTCCAGTCACCAAGATTTCATCAGGACATATCAGGCCATTTGGGGGAGATTCTCATGGGACGATCTCAAGGAGGATGTGCTCCAGCATATAAGGAAATGTGTAGTTTTCTTGAAGAATGAGGAGTAAAAAAACCATCATGCAAGTTTGTTCCAGCTACTTACTTTTCCAAGAGAGAGATGGGAGAGCTCATCTATGGACCTCATCACCAGTTTGCCAACAGTACATGGTAAGGGTTGTGTCTTTGTAATTATTGATCAACTAACAAAGTATTTTCATTCCTTTCCCATTCATTTACAGTGCATTTCTCCACAAGAGGTCAAGCCTCTCTTTGGACTTCATGGTCTTCTTGGGGCCACAGTCAGTGATGGGGTTATCCACTTCCTAGAGGGCTTTGGGCAGGTATTGTCTTGTTTGGGGTATATTCAGTTGACACAAAACATTAGTTACTACCCCCAGGAAAATGAGTAGATGGAGGCAACAAGCAAGTGGTTGGGAAATCATTTACCACAGTGTGTTCCGGGGCAGCAAGGAGCAGAACTGCATTGGTTCCACTTAGGAAACTATTGTCACCATCAGGAATTTTATATGGAAATTAGTGCATCTCTATTTTTGGTTCCATATGGTGATGATGTTACATTCACTGTTGTCTGAATTGTTGGGGCAAGCAAGGTTCTTAGAACCAAATATGGGATCCTACAAAGTTAGGATGTATTCTGGTCCCTTAAGAACACCATTGCTACAACTCAAGATCAGCAGGAGTTCTACATAGATCATGGATGGGAAGAGAGACAACGTGGGGTGGAAAATTTGGTCTATCTCTGTTTTCAGCCATGGAGACTATTCGTATTGCAAAGGAAGGAGATTGAGAATTTTTTCTATGAGCCACACAGGGTGATCCATCTTGTTGGAGGAGTAGGATATGGTTTGGAGCTTTTCATTCGGAGTAATATCTCCAACATTTTTCATGTCCCATGCCTCAATGAGGGCATTAGATAGCATTTATTTTTCACCATGGATCTCCCACTTCTATATAATGTGACCCATTTGGTTTTATCACCAAAGGCTAGCTTGGACACTTGGGAGGGGTAGGTAAGGGGCAGGTTGGTTGGAGAACATTTGATTCAGTGGAGGAATTTATCAGATGAGGATGTCACAGGGGAAGGAGAGGAGAGTTTACAACATTCATCCTTGCATTTTCTTGAGGACAAGTAAAATTTGGGAGGGGAGGACTGTAATATTCCTAATTATCTTCCAGCTAGTTGGAATATTAATTTTTGCTTTTCTCAATGAGATAGGTGAATACGAGGGTAGAGAGACCCATAAATCTCTTTAGTAGGAATAAAACCACTTCTAATGTGAATGTGGATCATTTTATAAGTTGAATAAAGAACCCTTGGGAGTGAATAATGGTTAAGGATTGTATATGGGATCAATTTTGACCAAATCAACATCGTTGTTATGGAGGTAGTGGAGAGTTATTGGAGGAAAACATAGTCTTAGTGGGAGGGAGTCTCCATGAGAGTAGCATCTTTAATGAGTGGGACCAAGGGTGAGGAGGCTCACAAAGCATATAAGGAATGGGATGGTAGCCATAGAAGGTATTCTGAATATTGTTTATGTTTGGTATTTTATGACTTTCTACACGCTTCAGCTATTTAGCAGAGTCTGTTGTGTTGTTTAGTACAAGAGTGTTTCCGAGAGGAAATCCCACCCTCATCCTCAGGGGAATTTGATTTCCCACTTAGGAGAGGTTCATTTGAGCTTCATTCCACTATCCAACATCATGCCAATCTTCATCTATCATCAGCAGTGCAATCTCCTTTAGGTATTGCATTATTTTGCAGGGAAGTTGCAGTGGAGGGTCAAGTACCCAAGTTTGTGAGCTTGTTTTCCATTGAGGGAACCAACCCTTCATCCGGAGGACCTATTGGGAGGTTCCTTGAGCTTTATTTCCACCATATGGTATCATGCCAAGCTTTAGCCATCTTTAGCAGGGCAGACTCTTTCAGAAACTACGTTATTTTGCAAGGCAATTGCAGTGGAGGGCTTAGTGCCCAAGTTGTGAGTTTGTTTTCCAGTGAGGGGAGCAGCCCTTCATCCAGAGGATCAGTAGGGAGGAGTTTAAGCCATTTTTGCATCATATCAGCCACCTCCTAGCATTTATCCAGTTGCAGTGCATTATATATCCCTAGGGCTACATTTTCATTTCGTGTATTTCCAGAATCCCCTTCTGGGTTGTCTTGGAATGGTGCTAGAAAGCCTATATCTCTATTCCCGGCATTTTCTAAGCATTATATTAGCACATATTGGTATTTTTAGTTTTACCCTGCAGCCATTCTCCATAGGACTGCGTAGTCATATTTCCTCCAGCATTTTATGTACAACAACATTTCATATTTTATGTAGTGGGTCATGGGAGGCTTGTTTTACCTAGCTTGAGTGACTTTTTCTCAAGATCTTGTACTCATTTTTCTGCTATAATGTGTAATAAAATGGTTCTATGATCTTATCCTATTGATTTATTGATATTTTACTGCATTTTCTAGTTTTATGTTTTATATTTCTGTTTTTCCTAATTTGGAATATTACAGTTTAGCTACCTCACTGAGCCTTTGTTTATCACTCTTCACCCTTTTTTGTCATCTATGTCTTGCCATCATAATGTCCCCAAGGCATTTTTATTGGAGACTCCAGGGCCTTCATCCTCAGTCTCTATTAGGAATACTTACTCCACCATGCAAAATTCGAGTTAGTCCTCTGCTGAGTCCCCATACTAACTCTGATTCTGGTTCATTGGGTCCTTCCTTGGATTCCGAACCTAGTTCTCCTCCACCTTATTATGTCGCCATGTAATGTGCCAATGGAGGTGTTGGTCCTCAAGCTGGTGGTAGACTCGGCCCTAACGCTAGAGCTGCTACTGGAACCATTTCGACTACTCCTTTGCTACCTTTTTTATGGCAGGTTTAAGCTTCCCTGATTTTAGCCAATTAATTAACAACCCTATACTCCATAGTCTAGGTTGGCCTATTATGCCAAATAATATTCCTTCACACATCCCTAAGTTTTATGGAAATGCTAGAGAGGACCCTACTAATCACATCTGCTCCTTTCACATGTGGTGTTCGCCCAATTCTATCACTGAGGACTCCATCCGTCTTCAATTATTCCAACGTATGCTCATTTGAGAAGTTGCAAAGTGGTATGTCGACTAGGCCACTGCCTCTCATTCCACTTTTGCGACTCTTGCTAAAGTGTTTCTGTCCTACTTTTAGTTACCTCTTTGCTATGATAATGGTATTGATTTGTTGACTGCATTCCATAAAACTTTTGCCACCCGCCTTTATGACCATGTCCAAGAATGGCATAGAAGGAGGAGCTTGTGTTGAGCTCCTACATTCAATGACCATGTCTATATGGATTGGTTTCTCAGAATTCTTTTTCCTTCTATTGGTAAATATGTCAAGTCTCATTTTCCTCAGACTGAGGAAGAAGCTCTCCAAGTCATGTTGAGATATGACTTGATCTACGCCCAATTTAGTTATGTTATATCGTTTTACCAGATCTTCCTAGACCTAGTGGTGCCAACGCACCTTGGGCATCTCACGCTGCTGACGATATCGTTGGATCTCTTTCACATTTGTATACTCATCCTTCCATGGGTTATGGTTTCCCTCAGGGAGGGACAACTCCTCTAGCTCTTATCCCCCTCCTGGCAGCATGTATCCAGGACAAAGCACACCTTATACATTTTCCCATTTACATCAACAGATGCCAGGGAAAACTGTTGCAAAACCTGTTTACCCCAATGTTTCTCAACCTCCATTCTATCCTTAACCACAGCTTGGTGCTCCATCCCCTCCAACATCAACATCTCAGCCTCCCGTGCCTTCTCAACCTCCACTACAGCAGCCACATCCCCCTCAGGGTCAGGTGTATGCACAACAGAGTGCAACTAATCCTCCTAATTCGAAGAAAAAGAGGAAAGGAAACCATAAGAAACCAATGTAGGGTAATCAAGGGAGCCAAGGTACTCAACCAAACACACCCCAAGGGAACCATCCTAACACTAACAACCAGCAACAAGGTGATCAACCCAAGTAGAAGATGCCTCTTCGTACAAAAAATCCTTACTCATGTTGTGGTTTCCATGGCCATTATACTCCTGATTGTCCCCTTTTTTACCCCAAATGTGGCAGTTGTGGGCAGTGCAAGCAGCATCTAGAGGACAACAAGAAACTCCTTCGACTCCTCCAAATGTTGTGCCAGTTCAACTGGCTCTGTTTACTAATGCTTTCCCTCAACAAGGATATGTGTCTTCCCAACCCCCTTAAGGTCAGGCCACCCCTCAACCTTAACAATCTGGTACCCCCGAGTACTGCATTCTCATGATTAATTCTGAAGAGGCCAATACCGCTGATGTCAACCTTTAGACCCGTTCATGCCAACATGACAAGCCACCTGCTCTGTCTGTAACCGAGTTGCAAAACAAAGTTTCCATAGAGTCCATTTAGACACCCAATGCTCCCTTACACATTCCTCTGCCTCAGGCAGAGGTTATTCCCAATATCCCCAAAGGGCCATTACACCGAAATGTTACTTCTACCAAAGCTGCCCACACCTACAGCATAGTAGATGACTTGGCACAATCTCTTACTTCTATGTCAATGTTGGAAGTCCTCTAGTCATTCCATTCACAATTAAAAGATCTGTTATCTTCCTTGGGCATTGTGGATCCTTCGGATGATCATTTGATCATATTTGATGTTGACAAATTAGAACATCCCCCTTTACCTTCATCTATCGCCTTCCAAATACCAGTCAAGATTTGTAATGCTACTGTCTCACGATGTATCATTGACGAGAGAAAATCCACCTACGTAATGCCTACTTCTACTTGTAATAAACTTGGATCACCTGACTTAGCCCCATCCACACTAGTAGAAAATGATGAAATTAATGACTAGGTGACTAGAAAAGTTAGTCACCACAATTATTTCAAGTGAAATACTACTAAATTTGAGAAATTTTAAGTGACTGAACTAAAAATGACTAACTTAAATGACTAATCTAGTCTAGGGATAAAATATATGACTAGATAATAAGTGATTAAACTAAAAGAGACTAACTTAAATGACTAATTTAGTCTAGGGATCAAATATATGACTAGATAGTAAAGGCTAAAGTAAAAGTGACTAAAATATATTACTAGATAATAAGTGACAAAATTAATAATGATTAATGAAAATGACTATTATAGTCCAAGAATAAAAATATGACCAAATAACAAGTACAAAAAGTATATGAATTAGTCATTTATGTTAGTAATTTTCAATCGTATCACTCCATAAATGAAAATTTGGAATTTTGATACTGAAGTGTTACATTTCACTAAATGAGTCTCTGAATCCATCTGTAGTGTTAAGATTTAGAGACAAAGGGGTCTTTGAGTCCATCTACATTGTTAAAATTCTGAATACTCGTTTGTCTCTAAATTTTAACACTACAGATGGATTCATATACAATTAACATAAATATTGCATGTATCATCTATCTACTTTACACTAATGCCTTCATTATAGTTTTAGTAAAGGTAATATTCAGATAGTCAAATTAATATGTATATTTATATTTGTTTGGCCATAAAGTTTAATCTTTAAACTTCATTGATTTATGTTAAAAGTGTGACTCTTGTTTTAAATCTAAGGTCAAATATCCATATTTACATTTAATGAATAGATAAACATAAAATTTCTTTTTGTAAGCCAATATTCATTCATATGGTGAAAAATATGTACAACCAACAAAGAAAAAAGTAGGTGGTCTCACCTCGACTAGGTTTGTTAACCAATGTTTGAAACAAGTGACAAAAATACAAAAATGAGGCTAAGGACAACATCCATAAATGAGAGGATCAAAGACACCAAAATACATGTATTACTAAAAAACACATGAGAGCATACTAGTCATTTGACGTAATGGAAGCTAGGTTTTCCAGGGTTGTTCCTAGAGGGGGTGGTGGATGAAAGTTCCAATGGATGTGCCCTTCGAAGTGTGCAAGCCAAGTGTCCAACTCCTCCACCACAACTGCCTCACATTCCCACACCAACAAGATGGAAGTGAAAGATGGTCTTACCACCTCGATGTGCTCATATCACCACTATTTCCATATCATCTGAGCCAACAGATCCTTGCTTGGCTGGGGGTGAGGATTTCCCGCGCCGCGAGGATGGTCACATTGTGATAAAAATAGGAGGTCCAACTCCAACCATTATCATATTTCGGTCTACTAGAAATTTCCCCTACCACCACACCCAAAAACTAGATCTCTCTTCACCCTTAAATTTCCTCAGAAAACCACACACTATGTCCCAGCTACCATCTTGCCACCAGTTGGGAAACTCAGCAAGAAATCGAACAACTGGAGAAGGAGAAGGCGGGAAGAACACGCCCCAGGCTGACGCTTCCCAAGAAGCTTCACACAACCCACACTAGGATATCAACTCTATGTATTCCAAAAGGGTGACTCTCCTGTCGCCACTAGACACCAAGAACCACCCACTAAACCACTATGCACACCAATTTCCAGACCAAGCACCAGAAATGGAGAATTCCACACATAATAACTACCACCCCCAGCAATACCTCCTTCAATACCACCTTCGTGCACCTCTATCAGACCAACAACGTGCACATACTAAAAACCACAGAAGACCAAAATAACAAGTTCCCCCGTTGACACATCGTAGTGTTCAAGATTTTCTATTTACTAGGCATTAAAATGAAAATAAAGTGGAAAATGTGGGCGAAGGAGGATTTTTTTAATGTCCTTGGCACCTATAGCTGCTACATATATCTATCTACTTTTGGGGTCATCCCTAGAAATAGAAGGAGTCATGAGAAAATATATATAAAAGGAGGTTCTATGAAACGTTGTGGCAGCTGTTCGACATGTTCGAGATTTCCATTTACTAGGTATTCAAATGAAAAAAAAAGTGGAAAATGTGAGCGAGGGAGGAATTTTTTGATGTTCTCGATGCCTTTTGTTGCTATAGATATCTATCTACATTTTTGGTTGTCCCTGGTAATAAAAGAATTCAGGAGAAAAGAGATAGAAAAGGAGGTTTGTGAAAAGTGGTGGTAGGTGTTCATGAATGAATCATGACAAGAAGCCAAAAACCCAAGTCCATCCCGATGATAATGGAGATGTGAACCCCAACTCCATAGGTATGCTCATTCTCTTTCTTCTCGTTATCCTTCTATCTTTCATTTATTTCTACATCTCCTTGTTTTTATTAGTAAAGCCTCCTTGATTGGCAGTTGATTGAGTAGAGAAGTTGTGCATGCAAGAGGGATAGATTAGTGACACTTATTATAATTCTCTTCATGTTTCTTTTAGAGTAAATGACGAGTGAATGTTGCAATAAATGCTATGTTCTTCCTTTTGTGGGTGTGTATCAATATTTTTTTAAGGTTTCATTTCAACTCTTCCTAAGATGTTGGGTGCCATCACTTCTGCGAGAAATGGCTTGGAAGGATGCATCACACTTAGTTTTTGGCTAACCCATAAATTGCACCTCACCCAAACCTCTTATTTATGCCTATGAATAAGTGAATCTTGATGGTTGGCCTAATGACATGCCACCATATTCACTAGATAAACATGGTCCCATTGAAACTTTTTACTTATTTTATGATCTACCATTTCAAAATTGTATCATGTTCTCCACCTCTATTATGACTACTTGGGCACACTAGTACCCTTGAGTTTATGCAACTATGTGGTAAAATTATGGATGCTAGTTTTTGAGTTATGTTGTCAGTAAGGGTAATTGATGAACGTTGTGTCCCTCACTTTTAGATTTTCTTGATTGACAATGAAATGTGAAACTTTATCAAGGGAATTTAAGTGAAGTCATTTATATTACAGATGGAATTATTACATTAGATCAAAATTGGGCTTTTTTATTATCCACATAAGTTCTAATTTTCTCATAAATATTAGACTTATTTCACAATTCCTTTGAAATATATATCATTGGTTTGATTTTTCTTCATGCACATATTTACAAATGTCAAAAAGCGATGACAGTGAGAAGTAACTACATACAATAGACTAACTCTGCATCCAAATTCAATTATTTGTTGGCTATTGAATTTTTCTTTATCATCACTTATGACAATGAGAAGTAACTACATATGCTAGGATGCAAATTTATACCTCAAACCAATGTATAGATGCAATTATTTATTGGTTGTTTAATTCTTATTTATCATCACTTAAAATAGCTGACACTATGTTTGGACTTTCTTAAGGAAAAACATCTTCACTTCCATAACTCGTAGGACTCCTCAAAATATTTTCACTTCCATCAATGACGATCCCTTTCAATATCAATGTTTTATGCATTCCTCCAATCAACTCTTCATAGTCTCTATCTCTTGTTTCCCCTAGAGAGACATACATATTGGCTATATCCAAGCCCCATAGAACATACAAATACCTACAAGCACCAAATCTATTTTTTAGTAATATGGATCTTGCTCAAAAAGAATTTATTGCATGGGAACCTTTGACCCAAAAATAGTACATGTAGTTTCCAAAAGACTAAAATCATCAACTTAAATAATTGCATAGTCTAAAACTTGTTATGGTAGTCAACTTGAGGTTTCCAATCTATTGTTCATTTATCAACTTTAACCAAATCATTAAGATATCAAATATTGCAACTTAGTCATATGCAAACTCAATATTCAAAATAGTTGGGCTTAGTATTGATTGGAATAGTTGGGGTTAGATGACTTTGTGCTAGTTTAGTATTCCATTTGACACGACCTCGAACTTAATTCTTTTGGTCAGGTTTATCTAGTTCTTCCTCGGGGGTTTTTTTTTTTGTTAATTATAGATTTTTTGTTTTTGCTAATTTTTTTAGTTAGGCACTGGTGAGGCTACATCATGGTCCAAAAATAATGCCTAAATAAAAAAAAGAATTGAACCGATCACTTAACATCTACCAATATTCAACACCATGAATTTTTTATATTGAGTGGCGGCAATATTCAGCACCTCTAATTTTTACGAATTTTTTATTTTGAGTGGCGGAAATATTCAACACCTCGAATTTTTGTGAATTTTTTATTCTGAGTGGTAGAAATATTGAGCACCTCGAATTTTTTATTTTGAGTGGCAGGAAACATCATATGATCTTTTAATCTTTCACTTCTCAAAATTGAAGTGGGTCCTCGAAAACCTGCCTTCAAGCTGCATGAAAGGCGTCAGAATTTGAGAAATCTGCAGATAGGTTTGGGGATCAATCCTCTCCACCTCAATCTAAAAGGAAGGATATCTACTAGGGTGGTGCCGCTGCCTAAAATCCTATCACCCAACATGCTCCATATCCCATCACTCATTCTCGGCCCAGTGATGCCTCTCGGCTCTGACCCCTTTTATTTCCCCTCCAATTTGATGTCATGCGATGAATCTTCGATTTCCCCGAAGGAGAGGGTCATTACGGAGAAGGGATTCTATTTGCATCCCTCGCCTCTTGAAATGCCAAGGGAAAGGGAGTTGGATCTACTCTTTTTGCTTCAATGTGAAGAAGAAATAGGCACGACTACCAATCTGTAGCACCTCAAATTTTTGGGTGGCATCGTATGAGTTTCTAAGGGATATAAACAAAACTTTAATCTTTCACTGCACGAGTCCCCTTTTATTTTTCTAGTCGAGCTACATTATTTTACTAGCTCAGACATACATTTACAAGTTCTCAGTTCTGGTTGGATTTGTTGGGCCACATCTACTTGAGCTTGACGGCCAATATTCCACATTCCATCTGCTGGACGAATATGTTGAGAAGGTCTGAGTAATCATATTGATTAGCACGAGTTTCCTAACCATATAACAGTTGTTGTGCACCCTTGCAACTACCAAGAAAATTACTCTCTAAAGGCTGCGTATGAGCTAAATGAGTCTGAGTTTACACTATCATAGGTCCTGGAATCACTAACTCATGTATTTACTGCTGCTCACTAAGGGAAACATGAGTTCCTTATCATTGGTATGGGTGAATGCAAACATCTGGGCATAAAATGAACTTCTGGACTCTTCATTGTGTGTGAGACAGTCATCTAGAAACCAGCAAAAGGAACGCACTAGTCCCAGGTTTCTATACTCAATGTCCCTTATTTAGATGTTTTTATTGACAGCATAAAATATTGGTAGTCTTATTGCTATAGTGGATGTCATTGTGGGAAATAATATGAATACTCGTTACTCCTATTTCTGAGTTATATTTGGAAATCCTGTGTGAATCTTATGCTTGGAATATTTTAGTTTGAACTTTGGGTGGTTTATTTTCGGTGCATGTCATTTAATATGAGTATCTACTAAATTAAAATTGTTAGTAAAGTGCCTACCGCAGTACCCAGACAAATTGTTTGACATAGATATGAATGAAAATTTCACATAAACCCATAAAGCTATTGCAAGGAATTTTACAACCAGGGTGATGGTGGGGCTAATAGTGCACTCAGGCAAATTTTTTGACATAGATATGAACGAAAATTTCACATAAACCCAGAAATATATTGCAAGGAATTTTACAACTAGGGCGATGGTGGGGCTGATAGTGCATTGAATCTAGACAATACATTGGGCACATTGAGTAGGAATACTGGCATAGGTCTCTTTAACCCTTGTCATGATATGGAAGTTGAAGTTGCCAACCTCTGGTGCATTTCTTGAGTTTACCCAAATGGTCATCATATTAGATATTGGAACTAATACCTATGCAATCTCTAGCTTCACAATAGCTGGGTTCAGTACTGATTGACCCTAGTGTGTGTTAGGTTAATATTCCCCCTTGACCAAACCTAGAAATAATTTTTTTTGATTGGGCTGATTCTCCTGTATTTCTTATTTATTATCTATTTTATAATATTTTCTCTTGACTAGATCTCGAATCAAGCTGCATTGTGGAAGCTAGGTGGAGATGGGTTAATTCATTCAAATTGTGTGTGATGGTGCATTGTATACATTGAATATGGACACATTCACATTGAGATTGTCAATGCCTGGTGCATTTCTTGAGAACCCAAATGCTCAACATATTAATATTACAACTCAGACATATGAAAAACTCAAGCTTTATAATTTTCCAGTTTGATATCTAGAAGTAGGTTTGATATACCTCCCATGTTTGATATTGAATGCACAATATCTACACAAACCTATTAAATGTCAATAATGAACTTAAATTTGAATTATGCCAAAGTAATAACCATGCACAATAGCACTTAAAACAAGCATATACTTTGGGAAAGTGGATAAGTATGTGTATGTTAATAAGTGGGAAATTAATTCACCCAAGTATATTTAATTATATTTTATTAAATATTCACAAGTTATCTATGGTGTCAAAGGAAAACTGGGTAGCCCAATGACTATAAGTAGAAAAGCACACCAATGCAGAAGTCATATGGTAATTGTTATATATTTTCCTCTATGACTCTAAGCTATATCCTACTCTTCAACAACATTAAAAAACATATTTAGTTTTTACAGTCATACAGTTCTAGAATTTTGGAATCAGTCCTCACCACACATTACTGTCTTGTTTAGCATTGGGGGTTTGATAGCATTGGTTTGAGAGTTTTTTTCTCATAAAGGCTCAATACATAATCATTAAATCCTTACCCACATTTAGCCATTTCTATGCAGCTCTTGAATTTTCATCATGAACTCCTTGACTTTTACTCCTTGTTGTTTATGAACTCTTCATCAAGGTTGAATTGACCTTATTATGCAAAGCATCAATTTATTCCTTAGACAACTGCATCCCTGATCTGTAGCTACTGATGACTGCAAATGTTACCTGAATTTCTTTGAAATGAAAAACCATGATGTTATTAAGGCTCTTAATATCGATAGGCGAGATGGTAAATAGGTATATTTGGAAATATATTGTTCCAGAAGTGTTGTAATTGATGCCTTCAGTTTCAAATCCTGTCAAAACAGTGCAAATACCTTTACTTTTTTGTTTTTTAAGGATGATTGTGATCCAGCATTAATTTTTTCCAAAAACAAATGCTTCAGTGGCATTCCCTCTTAACATGTTTGAATTTTTTATCATTATTTAGATCCTCTCATGATGCATATACATACTTTCCTATTCATTTCCAAATGTTTAGTTTACGGAAACAATTTTTGTGGCAGCATTTCTAGTGGATTCATTAGTTCATTAGATGATGTGATGTCTCATTGAGTCATTACATAGTAGGAGAAGAGGAGTACATTGAAACATCTCGACTTTTAAGTTCTCTAGTAGGACAAATAACAAGAACAAGAATAGGTGGTCTTTTATGATCTTGGAGGACTGGTGACTTGACTATCACCTCAATACAGGGAAATAGTAGTGCTATTGTCAATGTCTTCCTTTGCGTTTGTCAATTGAGCCATCTGCTTTGCACTTTTCCCTGAAGACCCATTTAACCATTTGCACTTTTTCCTTTAGGCATATCCTCAAGTTCCAGTTTTTCATTTCTCTGTATGGAATCACATTCCACCTCTATTACTTTGTCCCATTCTTCTTTCCATGTGCATTGAATCACATTCTACTAGAATTTTGGTGAATTTGTGATCAAAGCCATATATAACTATTAGTATGAATCCTTTGTCGAAGTGTACGAAAAAAGACCACTTTAGCTACGCATAACTAATAGCCCTAACATCAAATGTGGCTGCCAATATCTTCAGATCTACAGTTAGTTGATCAAGACAAGAGCTGCAAAAAACCATATCTATGCATAGAAAGACATTAAGCAGTAAAAAGAAGGGTTTGCTCCATATATCCAATAGACAAGACGAACAATTTTTGAAAGAATTTTTATTATGGCACTGAGAAAAACAGAGAAGGTGTTTCCAATTCCTCTCAATGGATGGTTCAAGTCCTCACCATCACTGCATCAGCATTTCTCTCCGTTGGTGTAGAAAACCCAGACAAAGATAGAACTCAAAGGGAGCTCACACATCAAATAATGGAAAATATGACAATGATAATGGCTCAAAGTCAGACCAAGATTTTAGATCCAGAGTGATCTAATAGGCAACAAAAGGTGAGGAATGGTAGAAAAAACCCTCCTATTTATAACAAAATATTGGGTCATTCTAGATCTTGGTGTATGATTAAAATAATATTAACCAAATCTAGATCCACCTTTTATGGAATATTTTATTATATTTTTTGGAGGGAAAAAGTATTTGACATGGGTCAAATCCCTTTATTTATCAATAATAAATAAATAAATGATTTATTTATCATTTTAAGGAAGTGGTTGAAAGATAGTCAAATAAATAATGATTTATTTAATTATTTATGGGTGATTTAGTCATATTTAACAAGGAATATTATTTAAATAAGGTTTAAATAATTATTCCTAGAAAATATTAAGATAAATAAAGATTTATCTAATTAATTTCTTTGTTTTGGGTTAAACATGACCAGGAAAATCAAACAAATATAGGTTTGTTTAATATTTCCTTTTGGGGTTTCCTGTTTAGACCATAAACAACCTAATAATGTGTTTTATTAAGTTATTTTACATAGTGAAGGAAATTTTACTTAGGGTAAAATTGGTCTTACATGGTGTACTTGGGTCCATCTAATGATAATAGTAAGGATGATCAAAATAGTAATAGATTGTTCTCTGATGCGCAGTGTTAGAGCAATCAGATGACCTAGTACGTTGTAAGAACCTCATCAACCGTATATTGTAAGGGAAGCCGAGAGAGAAATAAGGTGGACTAATGTGGTCAAGAACTAGACCTGAGGAGACGAGATCACAGTGTGGCACAAGTCTCTTTTATGAGAAGATGTACTCATAGTGCTTTTACGGAGGCATACCTATGCCTCAATGGTGACAGAAGTACAAAAGCATAGTGTCCAAAGAACAAGGGACCAAACCATGAAAGGCATCCTGGCATAATTGATGAGTTTAATAGAACACAAAAACACAATGAGGATCCCACATACACGTTGTGCCTGAGATAGCAGTGACATATACAATATCCTAAGGAGAGATAAATACAACCCAAATGCCCCCTGTGAATGGGGAAGGGCTCACAAAATCTGACTGATACATGCAAATCAAAGAGGCGCTGCAAGTGGCTAAGGCCAACATCATCAAATATCTGGAGCTGCATCGAAGGCTACAAGGAAGAGGTCATCCGGGCATGTGGGGGGCTACCTGCAGGGCCACCCCCTCATGAGGGTTGAGACATCTCACACACACCTAGGAATCATCAAGAGCTGCTGCTGCATCACTGAACCCTCAAGTATACGGATCTCGATCATGCTGAAAGGAGCTGGAGTGGAGAAACAATCAAGTCAAAGGGGAAGGAGAGATCCCTTTGCCTGATCCAAGGCACCGAACAAGAGTGGAAGCTGGAACCAAGGTACACCACCCTCTAGACCTGTCTTCTAGAATGAAGGAGTTGCTGTCGATAGAAGGAGGTCCGCCATAGGTGAGGTAATGAGATATCCTCAACTAAGGCACGAGAGAAAATAGTAGAGCGACTGACAGAATAATACCAATGATGATGATGAAATGGAGGGGAGTGAGTAGCGAATGGACGACATCCCTTGGTAGAGCATAAAGGGCATGAATGACGTGGCAGCAACTAACATGATATCATGAGGGATAGTGGGACTGAAGGTCATAATGTGTGACACAAGAGAGAAACCAAGCAATGAAGGATGGAGGACTATAGCGGGGTACAAAGGGACTCAGGATAGACTCCATGAATGCGATGATGACTCCACTTGGATTCTCTATACAAGGGCGACTCGATGGTGCTGCCACATAGTAAAGTTCCAATGGGGGACCATGAAAACATGAGTATAAGATGGTAACTCATGACGAAAATCAACACGAACAAAGACAAGTAAGGAGGCAAAGTGGTGCCCCAAGTACAAGTGTTGTAAGTGAAGAAGTGTGATTTTTAAGGAGAGGTGAAGTGACCCATCTTGGACAAAATGTGTCCTGGTGAAGTATCAAATCACAAAAAACTGATAGATACCCATTTTAGGGCTCGGTGAGAGCTTTCCAACGGTGCAGACGGTTTGTCAAACGGGGCTACGGTATGGTCACAGGAGGCAAAAGAAGAAACAAGGGTTCTCCTTTAATAAGGCAGTTTTCCCTCCAAATTCACTCATTTGGTAGTGTTGCTGTGGTGAATGTAGAGAGGAGAGAAGGCCCTAAATCTTGCGGTGAGCGTAGCGGAAAAACCGACCGTTGGAATCAAGATCCGTCAGTTGCAGGTAAGAGGCCTAACCTTACTCTTTCATTTTGATGGATTGAAAGTTCAGTTTAGGGCCCAAAATCTCAGTAACAGACCCTCCTTCATCTCTATGGATGGGTCGCACTTTTTGGGCCAAAAAGTGCGACCTAGGAAGTAGGTTTCAGGGAAAAAACTGCGACCTGTCCTAGAATTGGGCAGAAAAGTGCGACCTGGAAGATGAGGGGGTTTTAGTGCTGTTTTATGGCTGAGAGTTGGGTTTTTGTGTTTGGTTATGGTATTCCTGATCTGTATGCTGACAAAGATGATGTTTTTGTGCAGATATGGCAGATATACGGGTTAACTAGAGACATAGAGACCTAGGTATATTACGGGCAGAGATCCAGGCAGATCAGGGCGTCCGTCGTGTGTTGGCCAGGTTTGGGGTTCTAAAGTTTTTGGAGAACCCTTTGATGAGAGCGGGAGAGCCTTTGTTGGCCTGGATTATCAGTTACTGGGATCCAAACCATGAGGTCTTTGTAGTGCAGGGGCACAGGATCAAACTGACAGTCCAAGATGTGTATTTCCTGACGGGTCTCCCGCCACTGGGGATGGTGGGAAACATGCAGCCAGTATTACCATGGGGGCAGCATATCATGGAGTTTGTGGAGTGACATTGCCGACCGGGTCTCCAAGTTAAGGGGACTCGGATACCGATCGGGGATCTAGAGAGATTAGAGACCCGTGCAGTGGCCGCAGCGGTGCTGCGTATCCTGGGCAACCAGGCGCTCCATCACATCACTGGGGGGAAGATGATGATTGTGGAGAGTGTGTTGAGTGGGACCTACTATGGGTGGGACCAAATGATGCTGGTGTTGCTAAAACGACAGTTGTCGCTCTGTAAGCGGCAAGTGAACCATGATTGCTCGTATGGGAATTTATTGTGTGCCTTCTTCTTTGAGAAGATCCCGACCTTGCGGCCTCGTATACAGCTCCCAGATGGGGGCCCGAGAGAGCCCAGGATGCGCCGATGGGGGCGGCTACTGTGTAGAGGAGGAGGAGGGGCGGTCGGACGAGTGTTTTGACCTGAGTTCTTTGCCCATTGGGATCAGATGCCGTTATACATAGACGACTATCCCTATAGTGGGATGAGTTATTGTGGAGATCCGAACCTGCCACTTCCGCCTAGTCGAGTATGGGGACCCGATGGTAAGTGAAAGATTACTATTCTTGTATGGGCATGTTAAAGTTATTGAACAGTAGATAGGGTACTGATTCATGTACTTTTGGTATGCAGATATAGCTCCAGTAAAACCGGCCGGATATATGGGGCGACCAGTAGCATCTGGAGTTGCAGGGCCAAGTGGGTCGAGAGCAGCGCGCAATGAGGATGCGACCACCCTTCTGGAGGACATCCGCCGTAGATGTGAGAGGTTGCTGACCAGAGTTTCAGAGCGTGGGTGGCAAGACTTAGATGACCAGTACGTGGAGCCATGTATTGGTCTACCCTCGGAATGGCGAGGTGTCATGCGGCGCATGGCGATGGCTGGTCAAGGCATATGTGATATACAGGCTACAGGAGCAGAGCCATTGGCTTGGGATCCGCCAGATAGTGAGTAGGTGTGGGGCATGTGGTGCCCCCTAGTGTATATGTAGGGGCAGGTGGTGCCCCCAGTTTTGAGTTTTTGTGTAACATGTGATGGGCATGTCATATGTATCAGAGTAGATGGACTCTAAACACATGTTTTGCGACACATAATATGGATATGCATCTTTTTAATGATTATGAATGTTATTGTCTTGTATGAAATGCGTGTGATAAATGCCAATCTAGCACATGGTTTGCAAAACTATCTACATAGTGATTATGTTCTCGAGGTACATGGTTGAAAGTTATGGTTTCAAATTCATGTATCAAGAGTTTCACTCGTAAATATCGGCTAAACAGCACAGGGTTATGCACACGATAAACACCATTAAGTTGCATGACAAGAAGTAGGGAATCCAAACGAACATGCAGATGGAGGATGTGATGAAAGAGGGCATCGACAAAGAGACCATGCACTGCATCATATTCGGCCTGATTGTTGGTGGCAGTACCAATGCAAACCCCATTTGAGAGAACAAGGGCATGCAAGGGGGTGAAAATGGCCCATCCTGCCGAGGCTAGATTCCGGGAGTAACGACTTGCACCATCGGTGTAACCGATATAGGGTGGGGACGGGAGGTCCTGCGAAATGGTGTTACAAGACAACAAAAGGGGGGAGGAGGGACAATGGGGGCAGCGTGAGTGAACGGAAGACATCGAGCAGCAACTGTGGGAGGGAGTGCGATGAGCAGGATGGCTATGACTCATATACAACATAGAGGGTTGTATAGGAGGGCTATAGGAGGTATGGCGGGGACTCAGGCTGCGGAGGACGATAGAGATACGGGTGGAGTGATCTCGCGTACGGGCGGAAAAGAGGGATTCAAGGGTGGAAAAGACACCACGTGACGCGGAAAAGTAATCTAAATCATCCGTAGGGGGAGAAAGGCTCGCATATGGATCATCACAGGGAATGACGGATGAACATGGAAACGAATGGTGAAAATATGAGGAGCCTAGGGTGGTCGTTGAAGGGGGGTCAAGAGAAACAGTAGGGGAGGACTCGAGGGGATTGTGCTCCGAGGGTCTCACAGAGGATGAGAGGTAAAGAATGGTCGTAGTAGACTCCGTCATCTGGACATCAGGGGGCGGAATGTCGATGGGAGCGGGGGGATACTCAAGCTGACCCGAAGCATACTGCGCGAGTATGGGAGAGGCGGATTGATTTTATTCAACCTTGTACTCTCGGACTACTTCTAAAGAGGCACGGTAATGCTTCAGGTGAGGACAATGGTGGGAGTAATGGCCATGGACACCGCACAAAGCATAGGGTTTGCTAGTGCGAATAGTTTTTGGGTTCTTGGTTACGGACGAGGATGGAAGAGAAGGGTCAGAGACCGTAGACTCAGGGAACGCGACTTTAACCATGGGTTGAATGCGGGGAAACTCGGGACAAGCATGGGTGGCATGACCGACGACATCACACAAGGCGCAAGGCTTTGCGGGTGGGGGAGGAGCTGGGTTAGTCGGGGTGGCCTTGTCTTTGGATGCCCCCTTGCGAGCTTTGCCTTTCTTTCCTGGAGCTATCACCCCAGGGGTAGGGTCCTGAGGAGGTGCAGGGGGCATGGTAGCAACGGAAGAAACAAGGGGGACCGGTTGAACCGGTGTCAAAGCGAGATAGGGTTTGGGGTGACCAGGAGGGGTAGCGGCTGGAGGGTCAAGGTACCAGACAGGTATACCCAGGGTCAGGTTAGGGAGAGAGAGGGTGGCCATGACGGGGACTGAATAGACTCCAGGAGGGGGAGCCAGGAAAGGTATCTGACCCGTGGGATAGTGACCAGGGGGGACGGCACCGAGATGATTAAGGCCTGGGGGAACCGATCCAGAGGGATAAAGGGGTTCAGGGATACCAACTGTAGGAAAAGGGCCAGAAGGAGAAGGTTCGGCTGGCGGATATGAAGGGCTAGGAGCGGGTTGCGGTGGGCGAGGTTGAGTCTGAGGTTGCTGACTAGTCGAAGAGGGTCGCTTAAGGGCGGCTCGAGACGATTGCATCATGCAAACATTCGACAAGCTGGGATCAAAAATATGAGGAGGGGGGAGACCAGGAAAAGTTCCAATCAGGGAGGAATCTTTATAGATGCCGAGGGAGACACTCGTCAAGGAATTGACGGTTTTCTTGTTGGCTACAGAAGAGATGGTTGTCTCCAGGGAGGTCTGAGACGGTGGCTCATGGTAAGTCAACTGGTCAATGGTGACTATCTTTCCATTGTGAGGGAAAGACATCTTGCGAAAAACCGCGGATGGGACAGCAGACATGGCATAGGTGTAGCTTCACCCCAATAGAATGTTGTAGTCTAGAGGGGCATTGATGACTTCTACGTCAACGCAAACAGTCTTACCGGTGAGGGTGATAGGACAATTTCGAAAAAGGCCAATGGGCTGGGAGGCGTGGCCGTCCCACGCTCGAAGGGTGATCGTGGAAGGGGCCAGCTCAGGAGATCCGAGTTGCTTCCAAACCAAAACGGACATCACACAAGTGGATGCCCCCTCATCAATTATACACCGAGAAACATTGGCATTCTGGATTTTGACTGGGATTTGGGAGGCGACGGAAGGAGGAAGAGGAGGATGCTCTGATTGATGGGCATCGAAAACAATCATTTGGTCATCAGCAGGATCTACAGCACCCACGACAGATATTAGAGCCTTCTTTTGGGAAGGGCATGACTGGAGGAGTTCTAGTGTGGAAATGGCAGCAGGAGATTGTGCCAAATCATCTATGATGCTGTACGAATGAGCAGCTCGACTAGAAGTAGCATTTCGGCGTAACGGTCCTTTAGGAATCTTGGTATGGACCTCAACTTTGGGTTGAGGGATATGTAAGGGACCATTGGATGTCGAAAGAGGCTCTATAGAACCTGAAGAGGGGGACTCGAGGGAAGACTGAGCGGGAGTCTTGGGGTACTGGCGAGACCGAGTTTGAAGGTGAAGGTCGACGGTTGGGGATGGATCAGAGATCATCATGAGGATCTGGTAATCGGAGGAACCAGAAATGGAAGGTGGAGTGGAGACCTGTCCGTCAGGTGGTTGGGTAGCCACGTATCCTTGCTGAGGGAAAGGATCAATAAACACAGCTGGTTGAGTAGTGGCCACATTAGGGGGAGCATGAGGGGAGGCATGTTGTCCTCACAATGTGGCTTGAGACTCCCACATCTGCCGCATCTGGGGTAAGAGGGGACAATCGTGGGTGTAATGACCATAAACACCGCAACACAAACAAGGCTTATTTGTGCGAAGAGGCCTATCTGGCTTGGGCTGAGTGCCTTGTTGCTAGTTAGCAGTGTTAGGGTCAATACCTTGAGGATTAGGTCCACGAGTACCAGGGGCAGATTGATTTGGATTGCCTCTCCGCCTTCTTTGAGAAGAAGGGGGATTAGTCGCACCCTGTTGTGCAAATACTTTCCCTGTAGGGGGCTGTAGGTGCGGTTGCTGGGGTTGAGGAGGCAAGGGAGGTGGAAGCGCATATGCTGGAGGAGCTAGCGCACCAGGCTGCAGATAAGGGTAATGGTTAGGTTGGGAAACATTGAGGTAAGAAAGAGGTTGGGCAAAAGGATGAGGCATGTCGTATCCTGGATACATGCTACCTGGAGGGGGAAAAGTGCTAGAGGTGTTGGCCCCCCCCTGAGGGAGACCATAGCCCATAGGAGGTTGAGCGTACGGATGAGAAAGGGCTCCAACGATACCGTCGGCGAAATGAGATGACCCTGGGGCGTTAGCGCCGCCGGGCCTGGGGAGGTCAGGAAGGACAGTATAAAGATAACCAGACTGAGCGTAGATCAGGTCATATTTCAAGGCTATTTGGAGGGCGGCTTCTTTGGTTTGAGGGAAATGGGAGGCGACATCTTTGCCAATGGGAGCTAAGAGAGTGCGAAGGAACCAGTCCATATAGACCCGATCTTCGAAAGGGGGAGCTCAACATAAGCTTCGTCTTCTGCGCCATTCCTGGACATGAGTGGAAAGGCGTGTGGAAGAGTTTTGCTTGAAAGAAGTCAAAAGCTCCGTACCAGTATCGTATCGGAGAGGGAGATGGAAATAAGACAAAAAGGCTTGGGCAATAGTCGCAAAGGTGGTATGGGAAGAGGTGGCTTGGTCAACATACCATTTAGAAGCTTCACCGGTAAGCGTGCATTGGAACAACCGAAGATGGATGGAATCATCGGTAATGGAATTGGAGGAACACCACATGTGGAAAGATTGGATATGGTTGGTTGGATCTTCTCTAGCAAGGCCTTCGAGCTTAGGGATGTCGGAGGGGAGCTTGGTTGGCATAGCAGGCCAACCAACATTGTGGTGGATAGGGTCATTAATCAACTGATTGAAATCGGGGAGGCTGAGGCCTGCAATATACGGGAGCAAGGGTGCAACCGAGGTAGTTCCTGTGGCGGTTCCGCTAGTAGTAGTTTCGGCATTAGGGCTGGGAGCTCTGCTAGAATTAGGCCCTGGACCAGACATAGTGAAGGTGACAAAGGGAGAACCGGAAGTAAAAGGAGAACCCAATGAATCAGAAGAGGAGTCGGAGTGCAGACTCGGAGGAGGACTGGCTCGATGACGGCGGGACGGAGCAGGTCGATTGACCGGAAAATGAGAGTGAAGGCCAAGAAGTCTCTGGGAGGTGCGCCTTGGGAGCGCAATGGTGACAACACAAACACAGCACACGGGGAAGAAGAGCAACCGACAAAGGCAAGGAGGTGCAGAATCAAGTGATTACAATGTCGAAACAAGGGCAAAAAGGTGCAGTGTCAATTGATTTTAAAGTCTTTGCCTGGCAGTGTAAACCAGGCTCTTCTTTGCTTAGGGTGAGTGTGTGGCGTGCGTTAATTTTAATTTTTAAACCCTTTTCATTTTGAGAGCAAAAAATTGTACTGCGTAACTGAAAATAATGCTGCAAAAACAATATATAATGCTGAAATAACATAAAATTAGCAGCTACTAGGGCATCGATCTAACCCAAGAAGGCGGGCCTCTCAAAACTAATCTAAGAGAGGGAAAAAATGTAGTCAAAACACACTAAAAAGAGGCCAATATATCTAGGGTCAAAAGGGACAGGGATCTAAAGGATAAAGTTGCTGAAAAGAGGTGCAGATCACAACCAAGAGGCAGAGGCAAGGTGGCTGGAAAAAAGGAGGAAATCAGCAAAAAGCAGAAGGGGCAAGGAGGAGGCCCTAAAATTAGATCCAAACAAATATTCAGGAGGTGATTTGAAAGGGAGAAGAGCTGATTAAAATGGATCTGAAAAGGAGGTATCAGATCTGGAAAGGGGAAGGCTGAAACTCTCAAAAATCAGACACCTGAAATAGCTAAAACTCTTCCACCAAAGGTGGAGGGTACTGAAGCCCTAGGGGGCTAGGTTCCCACTTAGATGAGCAAAACAGATCAGGGATAGGTCAAAACAGGCTGAGACAGAGGCTGGAAAACCCTGACAGAAGCTTCAGAAAAACCCAGAAAAATTGCAGAAAAACAGCAGAAAAAAGGGCAGGTCGCAGGTTCTGACCTGTTTTCTGTGCAGGTCGCAGAAAAAGGGCTGAAAAGTGTAACCTGGAGGTCGAGGTCATATTTTATGGGCTAAAAAGTGCGACCTCCAACTCCGGTCATCCCGACGGCAGATTTGCGGAAAAGTTGTCATCTCAGTTGTGGCTGATGTCTGTCACCTATGCAATAGGGCCAAAAACACGCGAAAGTTAGAAATTTTAATGTTTTAGGGTTTTATAGGTGAAAAACCGCATGAAAATAGGAAAAAAAAAAGTTGAAAAGAAACCCTAGGGTCTGAAGTAGTTGGATATGCAGGAATATGAAAAACGACATCGGTCGTAATTCAAAACCCGTGTGGAGTCGCCAATTGTTAGTATGAATCCTTTGTCGAAGTGTACGAAAAAATACCACTTTAGCTATGCATAATTAATAGCCCTAACATCAAATGTGGCTGCTAATATCTTTAGATCTGCAGTTAGTTGATCAAGACAACAGCTGCAAAAAACCAGATCTATGCATAGAAAGACATTAAGCAGTAAAAAGAAGGGTTTGCTCCATATATCCAATAGACAATACAAGAACAATTTTTGAAAGAATTTTTGTATTAAGGGCACCTGGGAGGAAAACAAGAAGATGTTTCCAATTCTCCTCAATGGGATGGGTTCTTGGAAGTCCTCAGCACTTCAGATCTAGCATTTCTCTCTCTTGTTGGTGTAGAAAACCCAGACAAAGATAGAACTCTAAGGGAGCTCACAAAACAAATAATGGAAAATATGACAATGATAATGGCTCAAAGTCAGACCAAGAGTTTAGATCCAGAGTGATCCAATAGGCAAAAAAAGGTGAGGAATGGTAGGAAAAACCCTCCTATTTATAACAAAATATTGGGTCATTCTAGATCTTGGTGTATGATTAAAATAATATTAACCAAATCTAGATCCACCTTTCATGGAATATTTTATTATATTTTATGGAGGAAAAAAGTATTTGACATGGGTCAAATCCCTTTATTTATCAATAATAAATAAATAAATGATTTATTTATTATTTTAAGGAAGTGGTTGAAAGATAATCAAATAAATAATGATTTATTTAATTATTTATGTTGATTTAGTCATATTTAACAAGGAATATTATTTAAATAAGGTTTAAATAATTATTCCTAGAAAATAATAAGATAAATAAAGATTTATCTAATTAATTTCTTTGTTTTGGGTTAAACATGACCAGAAAAATCAAACAAATATAGGTTTGTTTAATATTTCCTTTTGGGGTTTCCTGTTTAGACCATAAACAACCTAATAAATGTGTTTTATTAAGTTATTTTACATAGTGAAGGCAATTTTATTTAGGGTAAAATTGGTCTTACATGGTGTACTTGGGTCCATCTAATGATAGTAGGTTAGATGACCAAAAAATGGTGTAACAATAACTGTTGTAAAGTAGACTGCTTCAATCTTCTTGATTTCTTGCTTCCTGTATTGCTTTCAGGTAGTTCCTGTAGCTTTGAGGCATCTACTGTTCACAAATTTTTTTTCACAATATTCTTGGGCATTGATGATGTTCTCACTGCTAGTATTCCAGAATATTCTTGGGCTTTGATGATGTCCTCACTATTAACATTCCAGAATCTTCTTGGGATTTGGTGATGTCGTTAGTACTAGCTTTGACATCATTGACTTCATTATCACTGGATTCTTGATTTCTCCTTTGTTCCTGACTTGGAATGCTTTCTTCTGCTACCTTTTTACCTCTTTCTTCAATAAGCCATGGCACTTCAATTTCATTTGAATTACCTTGGATATATTCATCCTCAAATATAACATCTCTATTGCATGTATCTTTTTCCAAATAAAAATTCTGATATCCCATAGACTCTCCACTGTACCCTATCAAAAATACTTCTAACCTTTATCCTCGTTCTTATGCACTTTTTTGAGAAACAAGTA
The DNA here is from genome assembly GCA_034641835.2 of Pinus albicaulis. Classification (NCBI taxonomy): domain Eukaryota; kingdom Viridiplantae; phylum Streptophyta; class Pinopsida; order Pinales; family Pinaceae; genus Pinus; species Pinus albicaulis. The sequence goes on along the minus strand of CM076571.1, from coordinate 760,950,052 downwards.
CACATAAATTGCAAAGAAACTCTTTGGGATTACTCTCCCCTAGTTTCTCATCCCTTCATGCTTCTTTAGGTGTAACATTCCTTGCAATTTTCATTGTATTTCTATCAAAAAAATACACTGGTGTACTAATTCCTTCAACTTAAAAATTATTTGATAGATTTTACCTTTCATCATTCTCCTCGCCATCTCTACATCTATCCTTCCTTTGCAACATTTCTTTCTCTTTGAATGCCATGAGACTTGCAATACCTATAAAATATTGAAATGATAGTGTAATATTCACTTACAGCCTCATGCCAACCTTACATGTAATCAAGGGTATAAGTCTACACATGTGCAACCACAACATTTTATTGTATTTTTTCAACATATACTATTTTAGGCTAAGGCCAATGTAGTCAACTTCCTTGGAGCTAGCACCCCACTAACCATCTCTACATCTATCCTCAATTTGTCAAGATGTCCTCACTATTAACATTCCAAAATCTTCTTGGGCTTTGGTTATGTCCTTAGTACTAGCTTTGTCATCATTATTTTCATCACAAATTATTTTGTCATGAGATAAGTGTTGTCTTATGTGATTCTTTAGGTTATGGGCACCTACATCTCATGTTTCTCATGTTCATGGGTTCATCTTCTCTCCTCTTTTTGTTTATTTTTTTTATTTATTTATGGTTTTTTGGTTTTTTACATTCAATCCTTGTTTATTTCTTGTAATCTTAACATGGTATTAGAGTAGGTGTGAACTTGCCTCTTTGGATTATCTCATTTATTCGAGGGTTTTCTAAATTTTTTCCTTGGGTTTCACACATCTTCAATGGCACACTGCAATGATGATCGAGAAGTGGTTCAAAATAATCTTTTATAAGGTTTATTCCTTTTAGAGCTTCCAAGTAAGGCTCAGTTTTTACTATTTTTATCAAGGGAATTTCTTAGCAATGGAATTTTTTGGGTTAATTAGTCGATCTGTTAGGCTAATCGCCAATGGAATTTCCACAAGGGTTGCAGGACTAGGGTTTTTAGATCATATTCATTTTAGAGTTTCAAACCCTTCTTTAATGCACACATTCTTAGGTGTATGCAAGGGATCTCTTAACCCCTTTTATCTTTAAATTTATAATTTTCCCTAGTAAAAGAGGTTGGTTATTCTTGGGTAGATTTTATTTAGGATGCTACTAACACACATTTATATGCACATATTTTACTACACTATGCATGTTGGGCTCTACCCATCTCAGGATATGATGATTTGGCTCATTCATCATTGGAGGCTTTCCTCATTTTTTAGGATATTTTTGTTTTATAGTGGATGCCATGGTTGATGATGTGAGGCATATGTAGAAAAATTTAACTAGTTGGCAACCTTCACAGTTTTAAGTTTTTTCTCAAATATATTTCTAACAGTACCAAACTAGAAGGTCTGATATACTTGAAGTAAACAGAAGGCTCTAAAATATTACTGTTACACAACCTATTAGCTTTGTAACCTATCCTATTTAATATGCTAGAACAACCCTACCCTATGTCAGGCATTGTTAAGCTTTGCACTGACTGATAGGAACCTAATTTTGTCATCTATGGGTCTTATTCCATTTTTTCATGCAAGATAATGTGTTATTAACTTATTTATAAATTTATATTTATATATATATAAACATATATATATATATATATATATATATATATATATATATATATATATATATATATATATAAACATATATGACATTCCCAACTCGTTCATTCCAAACTTGTTTGATTGTGATCGTGTAAAAGCATTTTTTTTAGGACCAAAGTAAATCGATCGTATAGTGCCCTTAAGCAATTGTTAATTTTTTTAAGGATTGAAAAAGGGTCATATATATCATTTTGTATGTTTTATAGGGGTTGAATAAATGATCCATAAGTGAAAATTATATGTCAATCATGGCAAAACCAAAGTGATTAAAATAAAGGTCAAACCCTTCTGCCAATAGGAAAAGAAAATTGTGTGAAGAAGGGGTGGCCAACATTTCGGTTAGTAGAAAAGGATCTACTAGTATCACCTCAAAGAAGCACATAGTTTTGAGTGTATTTCTATAGGAGAGGTGGGAGGGTATGGTCAATAGTCATTGGTGGAAGAACTGTGGCCTGCATGCAAGTCTGCACTTGAAAAAAAAAAAAACACAAGAAGCATAAGGTGGAAATTCCCTAAGAAGGAAGCAACACAGGCTAGACTAGTTGACACCACTCAACTATTGAGAAATCGTGAGGGAAAAGACACACAAATGACCGATAGAAGGCCATTTGTCAGCATAGTTTGTGGATGGATGAGTTCTATCAGAGCTAGCTAGAACTGTGCCAGTGCAGGTTTAGTAGCCACCACATGTTATTGAGTAGCCTAGTTGAAGCCGTAGTGATGGGCCTTTAAGAAAAATCCGATCGAGAATTGGAGCAACTACAGTTGATAAGCAAGGAAGCACATAGATCGTAGTCATAGGTAAGCAGGTGGGATATTAGGTCGGGTGTAGGATCCTGCATCAAACTTCTCGCGCCTACATCCAAAATAGTCTTGCCTTAAAAATGGTGCATGTTCTCAAATATAGTTGTTTAATAAGCATACATCCTCACATGTCACATCTGGGAAAATATTTGTAGGGAATCTCCACAATTCCCTCACTTCCCATGTATTTCCTTGTACCAAATCACTAACATGTGTGCATATCATTTACTAAATAGTAGATATATTCTCTCTTCAACATCTAATAATTGTAATGAAGAATTACCTCAAGATGTTGATTATCAACGAACTTTTCGTCATGAGAAGATGTCTTACCTTGAGGAGAAATTTTCTCATCAACCAACCATTTTGAGGTAATTTATAAAGAGGATGATAGAATACATTTAAGAGAGATAGTTAAAGATGACTTCATATTTCCCCAGTTTTGTAGGGGAGGTGGGTAATGAGGCATTGATGGATCAAATATAAAAGGAAGAATTACAAACAATTTTGCATTGTTTCCAAAAGTATAATAACCCTCATTCACTTCGTAGGACAATAGAATTCTTCTAATGGTTCTATGAATTCCTTCAAACAAACCAAGAATTGCTGACAAATTAAAATACATAAGCATGATTTGGGAGCTTTCAATTCAACATTTCAGGCTTTAATCCCAAAAATTAGACAAGAATGAGATGATTTCAAACCCATATCACTATGTAATTGCATCTAGATAATCATTGCAAAAATTATTGCATGTAGGGTCAAAATCCACTAAGTTGATTCCATGTCATTAGAATAATTTTGCATCCTTCCTGGGAAACAAATCCATTACGGAATAGGAGTAGCCCAAGAAGTAATTTATAACATCAAACCAAAAAATTACAAGCAATGTTAGTGAGTTTCTCTTTCCAACGCATATGATAGAGAAAATTGGCTTTATTTAGGGCTACTCATTCATATATGGTTCAATGTGAAATTGGTTAACCAGATAATGAAGTATCTTTCCTTAATATATTTGCAATTCTAATTAATGGCCCAACCTATTCTTCTATCATGCCAACAAGAGACCATGGGTAGGTATGACTAATGGCTCCTCTGCTATTTTTGACTGTAGAGTAGGTGGTCTCAACAGAGTTATAACAGAGTCAAAAAGAGCTATAAGCTTCACAAATATACAAATAGGAATTACCCTAAACTTGACATATTTACTCTTTGTTGATTAAGTTTTTCTTTTTCATGATAGGACCAAGGCAAATGAAATTATGTTGAAGGACCCCACCCCTGAGGAACTAAAATTCCCACCTTAAAAACTACTAGGTCAAGTACTCTATAGAGATCACTTCCATTTCATACATTCCTCCCATTTACAGTTGTAATGATGTCTCCCAAGACAGGTCATCCATAAGCATCTCATTTTGTTCTTTTTAGTCCAGCTTTTCCAGTTGGTCAATCTACAGGACCATCAAGCACCAGAACTCTAGTGACACTCAGTTGCTCAACAGACTCATCCAGTGCAAATTTAGTACCCAAAATGGGTCAAGTAATTTTCTGAAAATTTACTAACTGATCAACAATGACACTTACAGATCTACTCGAATCTAAGTTGCACGAAACATGGAAACGAAAATGAGTTTCTGAAACGGGAAGCAATATGAAACGCAACCTCCCCAAATTTTGGAAATGAGGAAATGAGATATATATATATATATATATATATATATATTAATTATAATTTAAATTTATATTAGAATCTACGACATTTAAGAAATGTTATGTGAAATCGTCTTTTTATAAGTTTAGAAATCCATCTAGAAGCATCTAAGCGACAAAAAAAAATTTAAAATAATATTAAAAGACACAAAAATCGAGAAAAAAACATTGTTTAGGGCAGGAAATGTGTTTTTACAGCCATGAAATGCGTTTCCAGACGTACTGGAAATGTTTCCTGTACGGTACGCATTTCAACATTTCTGTTTCATATTTTTAGGGAAACGAGCCCTAGACCCATGTTTCGTGCAACTTAGACTGGAATTCAAAAGCCCACACCAAGTGATGCTCCTAATGTAGAGTACATAGAAGTGTTTATGCCAATCGAATTTCCTGAACTATCAAGAAGAAGACCTCCAATGGTCCTTTACCATCTGTCTGAATCACATTGTGTATTTGATGGCCAGTTGCAACTGAAATTATCTACCTGGAAAGCCCACTAATGATAGCAGTCATCAAGGTGTGATCGAAACCAAATGGATTCCCGATTGCATACACTTTTTGTCCTACAAAATGATTTGCAGAAATTTCAACCACCATGGGTATCAATTTATATTTTGGCGCATTCATCCATAGCACTGCAACATCGTTATCTTGATCATGTCCAACTACCTCTGTGTCATGTGTTGACTGAAAACCAATAGTTACTCTCAAATATAACAAGAAATTCTTGTCCTTATATGCTTTAGAAACATCTAAAACTATCTATAATAGTGCTCACTTACCACTTGTAGATTTCATGAATCAGTTTGGAAAGGGTCTCATTAGTAAGATCCAAGATAAGCAGGTGGGAGATCTTTGATTCTGACTGTACGTTTAGTTCAAAATAACACATGAAAACGCACCAAAATGTATGTCTAGACTCTTTATAAGTTATAAATACTCATCTGAGCAACATGCCTAAAAAATTCTTATCCAATTTGAGATATTGCATCAAAAGGCTAATTTCCAACATCATCTCTACTTTAAGTAGATATTGTTGGATGAAAGAGAAGTTTGCTAGCATTGATGCTAAATTAATAGGGTTGGTTCCTCCAGCTGACATAGAAGGAATTTTGGCACTACGAATTTCGGTTACTACTTGGGATATTTACAAAGTGTTGTTGCAGGGCCATGAAAGACATCATCTGGTTGAACACTTTTGTACTCTCCCTCATTGTAAGTTAGATATCCTACAAACCATCTAATATAGTTAGCCTCCTTTCAGGTAATGATGGGCTTCCTTGACTCTCTATAACGATGTTTACAATTTGGGGACTGTTTTAGCTCTTGGAACAGTATCTTGGTTTGGTACCTGATTTGGATCTCATGTTTGAGTGTATGGATAGGCCCACGATTAGAAGATCATAATATGATTTGGGCAAGAAATCACCACCTCCTTTGTTTCGGTACTGTAGCAATGAAGATCACTTTTGTTAGGTCCCCGTAATTTGTTAGATTGGCAAGATCAAATGTACAAGGGTAACATCAAACCAGTCTTTGGAGTCTGAGGACATAGCCTTCCTAGACTCAGAGAGGGCTCTCTCTATGTTTGTGTAAAGGATGTGAACTTGATTGATTTCAAGGTTTTGATCTTAGACTAGTTATTACGTTTAGGGTTTTTTTTTTTTTGGTTGGATAGGTTGTCAAGAAAAGTAGGTCAAGTAAGAGAGAATCAATCCATTGGTCTATGGAGTCTGCAAAGGTTTTGAAAAGTGAAAAGATAGGTCAAGGGTGTTTTATAGGGCAAGTAACAAGGCCAAATGGGTATAAGTAGGTTTAGTGTGGGTGAAATCAACATGGAGTTGTGACTACAGTAGGTTAAGGGGCAATCAAGGATCCTTTAACATACTAAGAACAAGGAAAAATCTTTTAGTATGATAGTATAGCAAGACAAGAAGAGCAATAAAGGATTCTTCAATCAAACAGTACTAAGCAAACCTAAAACAATAGATAAGTAAACTTTAGAGAGAAGTTAAGGATTCTCTGAAACTTAATTTCAAACAAATACATCTTTTAACATAACAATTTAGTAACACTAAAGAGCATCCAAGAATTCTTTATCAAAACTTCAAGGAAGAAAACATAGAAATCAAAGGAGGTAGGCAGAAGTAGGGTGCAAAGAAAGCATATCCTATTCTCTAATTTTTGTCCTATGATCATGAAACATAATGAGAACTAAAGAAAACAAATACAAAGGTGGAATACATCACCATCCAATAGAGATTATGAATCCTAAGAATGTGCTCAATCCATAGGTGCTCAGTCAAAGCCATCAAAAGTCACCAAAAACCAATTTCACCAATAAACTCAAAGTCTGTCTCATATTATGCTCAAAAAATATCCAACCAACTAAAATGAGGCCTCAATGCAGTATTTAACTTTCAAATGAGGAGGTGAGAAAACCCTAGAGGTTTCTAGAACTCATAAATACATCATAAATACCAAATTTTTCCATTAATACCATGCAAGGCCCAAGGCACAAAATATCTAATGAAATAAATGAAAAATAAATTCTAACACCTAATTTTGGCAAAAACTAACTTTGAGACTCGTCAATAACTCCAAAATATCTTCTAGTGTGTTTTTTTGACTTCGCAGGCAAGAGCGCAACATTGAGGTCCAAGGGCACAGCGCCTGCACCAGAAAAATAGGTCACATTGCAATTTAGTTTTGAAGGCCTTCCTGGTGTTAGAATGATCTCTGTGATATATCGTTGGAAATATTGTCAAGTATCATTTCCAAAACTGCCTTTAGTTTTTAATTTGGTATCCATTTTCCTGCCTAAAAACCAAATATCCCAAGACTTCTTAGGGCGCAACGCTAGCACTAGAAAAATATTCTTGTTTTGTTGCTGAGATTTGGAGGCTTTCCTGGTGTTTGAATGAGCTCCATGATTGCTCATTGGAAAGCTTGTCAAGTATAATTTCCAAAAATTCCATTATTGTTTCATTTGGTTTCAATTTTCCTACCCAAAAACCAAATCTCCCAATACTTCTCAGGGTGCAGCGTCAGCACTAGGAAAAATTTCCTGTTTTGTAGCTGAGATTTGGAGGCCTTCCCGGTGTCCGAACGAGCTCCATGACAGCTCATTGGAAATATTATCAAGTTGAATTTCCAAAAATTCCATTATTTTTTCATTTTGACTCCATTTACCTGCTAAAAAATGCATTGTACCAAGACTGCTCAAGGCTCAGCGCCAATCCTCAAAAGACAGTAGAATGGTGAATTTTTGCATGTTCTTTACCCTTTTGGAGGACCAAATCTGCTCCAAATGATCTGAAATTTTGTGTGTGTGATGTAATTGGAAATATGAACCCAAAAATTGGAACCACTCCTCAAGAAATTTCCCCAAAAAAGAGCGCAACGCTAGGGGCGTTGTGCCCTTGGCACTTAAAATCAGTCAAAAACCAAAATTTCCAAAAACTTGCCAAACTTTGAAGTTGTCTTACTCATGGTGTTTGGGATGCCTGTAGGGATGTATAAGAAAGTTTACCAAGTTTTTATTTGTCTTTAGCCTCATTTGTTTCATCATAACTTTCATAGGCCTTATTTCCCTCACTGCTCTTTCCTCACTGTTTGATTCTTCATTGTTTTCTTCCTTATTGGAATCTGAGTCCTCATTGCCTTCCTCTTCATTGCTTGATTCATTATTTCCCATTATCTTATTTTCAATTTATTACTAATTATATGATTCATTATGAGAGGGTGATGAAAGAGGGTTGCCCTTAGGTGGAGGAATATGTGTGGATGGTGAGGTGGATGAGTCATGAGGGAATGTGAATGGATGTAAAAACATGATTAGTTGGAGGTGATGAAGGAGTAGGGATAGGAGGCTGAGAAGATGAATGTATATGTATATTAGGCATGAGTGAGAGGAAAAACCCAATGACAACCTCAGCTGCTGATATGATTAAAATATGTTTTGAAACACTAGAGGTTGATGTGCAATTGAGCTAAATGAGGGCAATGGAATGTCAACCTTTCTTGCAAGTGAAGGGACTGAGTTTTATGTCAAGATTGGATGGATGAAAAACCTTTAACCAATGAAAATACTCCTGTTCTGACTGATACTCTTTATAAGCAGATGAAGTAGTGATAAAATTAGTGATTTCAAGTCCAAGCCTAGGGTTTCTTCATATGGTATCAACTTCTTTCCATTAAATGATGAAAAAATGCTTAAAAAAGTGTTTAGGGCATTCACTTACCTCTACCAGAGCTTTATAAAACCTTGGAGGAAAATTGAAAGGGCTCTGAAGTTGTCTAAGGGGTTAATTTTCTTAGGAAGACCTCCTAGCCAAGGGCGCAGTGCCAGTTCCCAGACGCGCAACGCCTTTTTGCAGAGGGAATTTTGAGGTCTTCCCGATGTCCAAATTGGGTCCAAGATAGCTTGTTGGAAATTTTATCCTGAATAATTTTAAAATATAACTTTTTTTCTGATTGGAGTTGATTTGTCCTATCAAAAGTTGATTCTCCCAAGACTGGTCAAAAAGTGCTGAATGATGGTGCAGAAATGCAGAGTGCTGGTGCAAGCGACTTTTGGAGAACTTCCCCAACTCCCAATTTAGCTCATGATATCTCATTAGAAATCCCTTCCAGTATAGTTGTCATTTGACCCATCAAGAAAGTCATTTCCACACTACAGATATGAGAAAACCTGATTTTCCCAAGCTCACTCCAAAAGTGCAGCAATTCTCCCATGACACCTGTATGTTTGACATTGCTTCCAAACCATGATACCTATGTAAAATATGAAGGAGTTTTTTATTCTGAGACCTATGATGGAAAAAAACCTCTCTCATGTTTACTAAATTCATCTCTGTTTGGTCATAAACACAATTTGAAGTGAAATTGGCCTTGTGTGCTTCCTCCATGTCATTTTCTGCAAGTGATCACTGTTTGGCACTCTACTTGGGCCATAAAGCTCAAAAACCCTAGTTTCCTCAAGACCAAGTGATTCTCTTTCTTCTGTTGTAAGTTGCCTTCATTTAGGAACATACCATTTACCTTATCAATTTCTTTTGCTAATTGACCTCTTGACACTCTTGCAGAAGTGCCAATTACATTTACCTTTTGTAGAACTTGAACTTGACAAGGCAGTATTCTTCTGAGACTTTCAGATCTTTTCTTGAATAACCATGTCTCAATATTTCAAGACCTCTAAACCATATTTTAACAAAGAAAAATATTCTCTAAAAACCCAATGATTGACCTTGGACCATATGAAACCCTAATTTGACCTATTGGGAGGATCCTTTGACCTACTTTTTGACTAAAAATTGGCTTGGAGTCTTCAAGTGTAAAAACAAAGTATTGAATAAGTGGTGTATTTAAGATCCAAAATCCAATGTACTTGATTTATCTAAAGAGCCTACAGAGATAGTTTGGAGACCATCAATGCTTGAGGAACCTGGTGAACATGCGAAGGAATAAGTTGATTGGTAACCCTAGATGGAAATGGAGGGATGGGCAAGGGGGAAATAGAGTAATGAGGCTATAGGTGGGAAATTAGGATAGATATGAGTGGAAAAAGCCCATAAGGAGTATTTTAGGAGTGGTAGGGTGACCATGAAATGTCCAAATGGTAGAATAGTGAAAAAATTTCCATAAGGATAATGAAGGTAGTGAGATTTCTAAAACTCACAATATTTAGGGAATTTTGTCTTTAAAAATATAGAACCAATATTTAGTCATCTACATATAGTAAAAATTACTGATGACTAACAACTTTGATATTCCTTTTCCAAATTTGTCCTCCAAACAACTCCTGAGGCCTCCTCAAGATGCCCGTCAACTGATCCACACAATATTCATCACTTTGACCCAATACTTGACAAAATCTCACTCCAAGTTTTCTGCCCAATCACTATGGCAAATATCACGTGTTTAGGGCATCTAACCATGAGATATTCCCCCTCCTCATTGACTTCCACATGCTGCCCTATCATGATTTAAAACTAATCCACAAGTTAGGATCCAACATCTACAAGAATGCATAGAAATACATACCTTAAGCTCACTGTTTTGAGGTCTCCTTCATTGATGCAATCTAGGCCTGGTTAGGGTATCACAAAATCCATTCTTCTGGCGTTCAATTCTGCCTAGAATTTCTCTAGATGAAAGTGGCTGCCCTTTGGAATTACCCTCCTCCTCAACATTGTTGTCTTGGGCATGAACCAACCCTAACACTGCCATACCCAGCTCTGTTTAGGTTGGTTTAGGCCTGTCGCCTTCCCACAATAGCCATCTAGGGATGAAAATATCTCTTCCAAGGGTCTAAACACCCTAACATACCCTAAAACATACAGAAATTCTACCCTCTACCTCGTCCCTCTAAAACAACAAATCGACCTTCATAATAGTCACCAAGAGTGCCCTGAAATGCCCTCTTCTCCACGATGTCAGCCCTCTTATGTCTATGGCCCAAAATATAAGTTTGCTTCTTCTTCCTTTGTGATGGAAATGACAAGAGTAATGAAAATATTGACAATTGTAGGCATCCTATAACATGAGAGGTAACAAGCCAGAGGGCCAAAATTTTCCAAGTGCAGCCTGCTTGGGTGTGGTCTTCTACTGGATTAATTCTCATGCCATATGATGGGTAACAAGGTCCACCAATCATGCATTTATTTATTGGTTGGGGATGCCCACCAGCTTGTGAGGATATGTTGTCATTTCCCTACCAAATATGTGATATGTGCAGCTACACACGAGGACACCTACCCTGACAATTACTCATACATACATCAGAATTGACATGTGACAATTTCTGTAAGAGTCTAAGACTCAAGTATTTATACATAACTGTGTTAGATGAAATGCTTTTATGATTTTTTGTGTTATATTTCTTTCATTGATAAATGATATAGTCCATTCTCATGTATGCATGAGATTTTTTTTTACCCTTGTCTCTTTTACCTTAGATGGGACCTACTTGTATTAAGGATGTGTCCCACCCCTAAGGGATGCATCCACTAATGGATCAATCAGTGGATCTATGCTCACTGTTAGTCCCCCTTGAATGGATTCGGCCACCATCATAAGCAAAATGAAAGTGGGTTGACTTAGACTTTAGTGTTTCCCTGTCCATGAGGTACAAGGCAAATATTGGGGACATCTCTTTTTCTTTTTAGATGTTACCCACATCCCAGAAAATTGGTGATGTAAATGCTCCTGAATATGGGTAGATGTCCCTCAACTTTCTTAGGAATGTCTAGTTTCCACCTGTCAAAATTAGTTCCTCTTAAGTGCACTTGAGGAAAAGTGGAAACAAATATAGCATTCCCTTGGGTGCGCTAGCATGGTATATAGAGGAAGGAAAGAAAGTAGTGGTGTTACTATTAGAGCTGTCAGTAAATAAAAAATATTGGCAACAAATCTAACATCAAATTTTTCCACCTTCACTGCATAAGGCCCATTGAAGAAATACTTTATATTTATCAACATATGAGTCCACCTTCACTGCATAAGGCCCATTGAATAGTTAGTTAACAATCACTCATTGTAAAAAGGATCAACTTTGTTAATAAGGCCCAAAATAACTAGTATGCTCTCATTATAAGTGGGCCCATGGATAGATAAGATTTTCTATGGATAGTTATATATTAAGTAGAAGTGCATGTAATGTTTTTTCAATAATTATGTATGTATTTGGAGAATTCCTCTTGGAGGTTTCCCCCTTGAAGTGGAAAGTAAACGTAGCTCTCTATTTTTTATCATCAAATAGATCTTTCTTAGGGTTTATTTCTCTTTTCCCTTGTGTTCTTGGGTTCTGCACTACATTTATGTGATTTCTCTAAATTGTGGAGTTAATTACACTACAAGGTTGGTGGTTCTTGAGTACATTCCTTCGGATTCACAAGTTGCAAATATTTTTACAAAGCCCCCAGCAAATGCAAAGCTTAAGATCCTAAGGGAGAGACTAGGTTTGGTGGAGAACACTTTCCTTGAAAAGAAAGCATTTATATTTTTTATCTATTTCTCAATTAGCTCTCGAACAATGATGGCATATCAATAGGACTGATTTATACCATGTAATGATATGCTCCAGTAGATCCATCTTCCTAGTCTCCTTTGTGCAACAAAGAGAGAGAAAAGTGATGGCTGGACACTAATTTGTTGTGGAGGGAAAGTGGCAATGATATAGAGAGAGAAAGTGAGGGCACATGCATGCTTCCAATTTGCATATACCATACTCGTCCTTGTCCCAAATTTAGAACTCTTTTTCAGTTTTAGCATTCCAAATAGCTAGAGTTTTCTTTTACCAATTGTAGCATGTAATATCCCCAAATAGGGATAATAGAAAAATAACAATATTCTCAAAACTTGGGCACAGAAAAATCTGAAATTTATTGGTATATAAAAAATTCTACACTAAACCCAAATTTATATTCAAATCACTAATCTGATTTTTCTGCTAAAAGAAGTAAATTTATAAGTATTTATGAAGTTAGAAAAAGTACAGAAAATCCCTTTATTTCTGCCCAGAAATTTAAGAAATGAAATATAATGACTTTCTTTTAATTTTTCTGAGTTAAAATAGAATTAAGTATGTACATTTAAACACAAATTACCTCAGACACTATTTTTTAAACCCTAGTCATCCTCTTGAATGTTCAAAAATATTAGAGCTATCATTTGTGTGAATACAATTTTTTCGATTTCTTATGATTAACCATTAACCTATAAATCTAACAAATCTGTATATGCCCATTACTTCAATAGTTTTGACAGTAGTAGATGGTATTGGTTGCATATTGTTTAGTTTTCATTTATCATTTGTCTCATTTTATTGTACGTCTTTTGTAGGTTGTTGGCCATGTTTTTCTTGTAATAAAATTTTTGGACATTTTTTCTAGCTAGTGCACTTTCTGGAGGTTTCTCTGACACAAGCACTAGCTTAGAGGCACCAAAAGTTTTAGCATTTTGGGTAGTAGTTTCAGAAAAGGAGAATAAAATTTATTCCAATTTTTCTATGAAGAATAATGTTGCAAATATTGGTGATGTTGCCAAGGTAGTTGTCAACAAGAAGAAAAGGAAGATTTTTTCAATAAGGAAAATGTTGCAGCTCCCACTAGTGATTTATATAATGCTTATAAGGTTCAAGAGGAGAAGGAGGACTATGTGAACCTTCCAGAACCATCCAAGCTAGTAACTGATGTTTTCAAGAGTAAGAATTCTTCAAAAGAGCCTAAGAAGCAAGTCCTGAAAGAAGTGGATGAATGGTAAGATGCAGTTGAGCTTTCAACTCCTATGAGTCAAGTAGCTATTTTAGTTACTAAATGTTCAGGAGACAGAAAGTACTCCAGTGTTTTTTTTTTTACAATCAAGGATCAACGCAAAGTTCTAACAAATCATTTTGAAATTTTTCAAGATACTATTGAATTACCTGGAAATTCCAAAGCACTTGCAATTCATGTAGGAGAGGCTGATGTATTAGCAAGCACTGTAAGAGGTCTTGAAATGCAGCCGAGTGGGAATTTTCTACTTGAAAATCGTGGGAGAAATATGGCCAGTTTGGATGATGAAAGATGGGCCAAGCCGGTGGATTCTTTTGTTGTTGGTTGTGATATGCGAATGGATGCGGGTCTAAGTGGTTCCTCTTATGTGTTTCAACTTTTAAAAAGTTTAAATACTGGTTTTGCAAGAAATACTTGTGCAGCACAAATGAGCATGAATGACATCCTTCCTTGAGGGCCTTATGTGCAAGCAAAATATCCACAAGTTGGACTAGTGAGAAATAATTCTGATGCTAATATGTGGCAGTGTGCTTCTAGTTCACAGAAGGGTTTGATTCCTCCTTCACAACCTTCTCTTCCCACAATTCATAAATCAGATAACTGATATGAAGTGAGCAAGGTTTCTGATGAGGATTAGTTGAAAAAATGGCAATTTAAATCCATCCTTAATAAATTAACGCCCCAAAACTTTGAAAAAAATTGTGAACAGGTCAAAGCAGTGAACATTGACTCTACATCATGTCTTCATGGTATAATAACTCAAATATTTGACAACGCCTTGATGGAGCCGAATTTTTTGTGAAATGTATGCAAAATTTTGTTTTCAGCTTGCTGCAGGATTACCAAAATTTTATGAAGATAATGACAAGGTTGTTTTCAAGAGAGTTCTTTTAAACAAATGTCAAGAATAATTTGAAAAATATGAAAGACAAGAGGCAGAGGCTAAGAAAGAAGAAGAGGATGGTGAAAAAATCCTTTCAATAGAAGAAATACGGGAGAAGAAGGCTACAGCACAATGATGAATTCTAGGAAATATAAGGTTTATTGGTGAGCTTTATAAATAAAGTATGCCAACTAAAATAATTATGCATGCATTGATCAGGAAATTAATTGGTGAATTTCAACATGCAGAGGACGAAAATGTTGAAGCTTTTTGCGAACTGATGAGCACTATTGGTCATATGATTGACCATTCAAATGCCAAGGAAAATATTGATGCTTACTTTGATAAGATGAAAAAAATGTCCAATATCCAAGGGCTTCCCTCTAGGTTGATGTTCATGTTGAAGGATCTAATTGATCTGAGGAGGAATGAATGGCAACAAAGGTGGAAGGTTGAGGGCCCCAAGAAAATAGAGGAAGTGCATCGAGATGTTGTGCAAGAACTACATGGAAAAGGAGGTTGCTCCCGAGGTACCAATATGGGACATGCAGGTCAGAGACTTGTGACACCACTTGATCATGGTGTGAGAGGACCTACGATGCAACCTTACATGGCATGTGCAAAAATGGGTTCAATTCCACATATGGGTGGGAATATAGGGCCAAAACCCCATATGGGACCATGTGACTATGGATTTACCAGTCAAGATGATCAGATTGTGGATTGGATTCAATTTGAAAATTAGTCTGTGCCAAGCCCTTCAACAGATAGAGCTTCTGATGATGGCCACTTGACTCTTGGTCCTAAGGGAGGTCTTAGAAACGGAATTGGAGGGAGGGCTCAGCCTCTGCCACATGCTAAGAGTGCTCTAGTAGATATTCCACAATTCACATCTCTGAGTAATAGACGAATAGGTGTATGTCTGATTTCAGGTTGCAGTTATTACTGGATGCCGGTTGGTATGAGAGATGAAAGTTCGACAAGGACTTATGCTGAAAAAAATCTTTATTTGCAAAATCATGTGTCCAGGAAATAATTTTTTTGGAAAATGACAGAAGAGAGTTTAAGAATTCATACTCATCATGTGACATAGGTGGGAAGACTGCAAATTCTGAATTTCAACAAGTGACAAGGTTGTGTCAATCATGGAAAAAACAATGTGGTTGAAATAAGGGTCAAACCATACTGCGAATAGGAAAATAAAACTGTGCAAAAAAGGGGTGGGCGACATTTTGGTTGGCAGAAAAGGATCTACTAGCATCATCTCGAAGAAGCACGTAGTTTTGAGAGTAGTTTTCTAGAAGAGGTGGGAAGGTATAGTCGAAATTCGTTGGTGGAAGAACTCTGGCTTGCATACAAGCCCACACTCGAAAAAAACAAAACCACAAGAAGCATAAGGTGGAAACTCACTAAGAAGGAAGCAACAAGTGCTAGACTAGTCGACACCACTCAGCCATTGAGAAATCACTAGGGAAAAGACACAAATGACCAATAGAAGGGCAACTTTCAACATAATTAGTTTATGGATGGAGGAGTGCTATCAGAGCCAGCTAGACCCATGTCAATGCAGGTTCAGTAGCCACCACACATGCAGTCGAGTAGCCTAGTTGAATTCACAGTGACGTGCCATCATGCACAATATGATCGAGAATTGGAACAACTGCAATTGACAAGATAGGAAGCACATAGATCATAGTTATAGGTAAGCAGGTGGACTGTCGAGTCGGGTGCAAGAGTCTGTGTCAAAATTCTTATGCCTACATCCAAAATAGTATTACCTTCAAAATGGTGCACGTTCTCAAATATAGTTTTTTTAATAAGAATACATCCTCATGTGTCACATTTGGGAAAAGAGTTGTAGGGAATCTCCACAATTCTCTTACTACCCATGTCTTTCCTTGTACCAAATCACTAACATTTGTGCACATCCTTTACAAATAGCCAATCTTTTCTCTCTTCAACATCTCATAATTATAATGAACAATTTCCTCAAGATGGTGTTTATCAATGAACTTTGCCTCATGAGAAGGTGTCTCATCTCGACGAGTGATTTGCTCATCAACAAACCATTTTGAGGGAATTTATAAAGAGGATGATAGAATAAATTTAAGAGCGATAGTTAAAGATGACTTCATATTTCCCGAGTTTTGTAGGTGAGGTGGGTAATGAGGCATTGATGGATCAAATATCAAAGGAAGAATTACAAACAATTTTGCAATGTTTCCAAAATTATAAGAACCCTCAGCCAGTTCACAAGACAATATAATTCTTCTAGGGGTTCTATGACTTCCTTCAAACAAAGAAACTAAAAATTGCTGAAAAATTAAAATACACATGCAGGATTTGGGAGCTTTCAATTCAAAATTTCAAGATTTAGTCCCAAAAATTAAACAAGAATGAGATGAATTCAGACCCATATCACTATGTAATTGCATCTACAAAATCATTGCAAAAATTAGTGCACATAGGGTTCAAATCCACTAGGCTGATTCTGTGTCATTAGAACAAATTTTCATCCTTCCTGGGAAACAAATCCATTATGGAATAGGAGTAGCCCAAGAAGGACTTTATAACATCAAACCAAAAAATTACAAGCAATGTTAGTTATTTTTTCTTTCCAAGGCATATGATAGAGAAAACTGGCTTTGTTTAGGGCTACTCATCAATATAGGATTCAACGTGAAATTGGTTAACTAGATAATGAATTGTCTTTCCTCAATATTTTTGCAATCTTAATTAATGGCTTAACCTATTCTTTTATCATTCCTATAAGAGACCATGGGTAGGTATGACTAATGGCTCCTTTTCTATTTTTTACTGTAGAGTAGGTGGTCTCAATAGAATTGTAATAAAAACAAATCCGATTCAAATTTCATAGATATAAAAGATAAAAACAAATGTCAATGTCTTTGTTTGATTGTTACTTGAATCTGTTGTGGGAATGTTATAGGAAATTTGATTGGAAAAAGGATGGGGAAACAATGCATATCAAGTCTTGGATATGGTTCAATCGCTATTAGAGATCGCCTAGCCACTTGAGCCATCGACTTTGGAAATGTTTCTAGTAGGAATTACTAAGGTTTTTAATGTTGTGATTATTTCACCTCATGGTTAGTTTGGGCAAGAAAATGTTTTAGGAATTCTAGACACGACATCGGGGGACAGGTAAGTAAGTCTTTTATAATTGCAATTTCCATTCCATGATATCCTCTCTTTATTGTTTGATTGTATTTTGGATGTTTCTTTTGATTTTGTTTTGTCTTTTAACTATGAAATTGAAAATATTTAGTATCATGTTCATTTAAACAAAAACCAAAGCTTGAAGATGAAATTAGTATTACACTATATTGATTGGAATCCTTATAGCTATTTTGTGTTAAAATATTTTCATGACTATCAGAAAAGGTTACTTTCATGTTTTTATTTGAGTACATGTTGTTTATGTACTTGACTAAGTTCATGCTTTAGAAAATGAAATGTTGTTATGAATAAAATGACAAGTATTAAACATCACACCTCATATTATTTGTTTTCACAAGTTATATATAGCTTGAGCTTTTTAGCATATAACTTAGTTGACATGATTTTTCCTAAGCTTTCCTTGAAATTTGAATACTAATTTACTAAGGTGTTCTTTTCTATATATGGTGAAATTTTATTTGCTTTGTTTATACAGGTTATCTGGCCACATTATAGTGGCCATTATCGCCCCAATGAAGAAAATTAGTTCGAGTTTCTTACTTGTATGGGGAAAAATGGCTTTAACATTGCTGATGTTGAGGTATATGTCGTATAAACTATTTATAGTCTAATTTAGTTTATATTCTAGTGTTCATTGTCTTTCATGTCTTACACTCTAGATTATATCTTCTTTTGTTTTCAGAAAATGAACTCGTTATTGATGGCAAGAAGCAAGAATTGAAAAAAGAGGGGAGCAATAACATTAGAGCGACAAATAAAAAAAGAGAGAGGAGAACTGGTCTGGCGATCCCCTTAGAGCCAATATCCCACATAAAACACACATATAAAGACTGATGGTCAAGTCTTCTGAGTTTGTGAATTCACCTACAATGCCTTGACAACACAATGATAATGTTTTGAAGTGATGAAACTCATTTTGTGTGTAAATTGTAGTCCAACCAATATTATGTTGGAAACCCATATTGTAATACTTTAACATTTCATATAATATAATTTATGTAGTTGAAATTATTTATAGTTTCATTTGATATAGTTTAGTATTCTAATTAACATATGCAACTTTGTATTTTCATATTAGATGAACATGCACATTGTATGACATCTTTTAAATCATACAAATTAATTTATGTTGATTAATAATAAACACAAAATCAATTTGAAACTACTAAATTAGTAGTTTATATTGATTAATGATGAACACAAATAAAATGAATATATGACTAAATTAGTCATTTATAATGATTATTAATGAAAGTAAATGAAATGAATATAAACTACTAAATCAGTCGTTTATATAATGAATATGAAACTACCAAAAGAAGATAAATGACTACTGCACATGATAAATTTGTGATTACAAATGATGACTAAATTTTTCATATATACGACTATTAGTAACTAATTTACAGTATCTTATAGCATGACAAAAATTTAGTCATATTTCTTCGGTCATTAATTGGTTTTAAACTATGACTAAAACTTTGATATATATGACTATTAGTAGCTAATTTACAGTATCCTATAACACAACCAACATTTTGGTCATTAATTGGTTTTCTCAGGTGATCATATAGTGATATATTTTGTTGTATATTTGGTCATTAATTATGAAAATTAATGACCAAATCAAATATTAAGTCAATGACCAAATCAGTGGCTAAATTAATGATCAAATCAATGACTAAATTAATGACCAAATCACTGACTAAATTAATGATCAAATATACTACTAGACAACAAAATTGACATAACCAATTAATGACTAATCTAAAAATGACTAAAAGTTGGTCGCATTATAAGATACTGTAAATTAGAAACTATTGGTCACCGACCAAAAAATAGTCATTTATATGCAAATTTTAGTCATTTTTTAGTAATTAATTAGCCATGTTCTACTAGTGACCATCACTTTGCGTGCTTGGGATGGTCACCCTTCCCAGCCCCTCTGCATGTACCGCAGCTGTCCTGTCACTCTTACGGGTAGGAATATTTTTGTTGACATTGAAGTCATTGATGCCCCTTTGGATTAAAAAATCCTCTTGGGTCGTAGCTATACCTATGCGATGTCTTTTGTCTCATCTACAGTTCACCATAAGATGTGTTATACTCCTATACCAATAGGTGTCATTTTTCATGATTGTCTTATTGAACTATGCAATATGTTCAAACCTTTTTCTTGTGCAAAAGTGTTCCATATTCTTGAAAAATAAAAAAATCAAAAAATTTAGAAAAAAAAAATTGTAAAGAGGGTATACCCTAAAAGAAAAATCAAAGGGTAAAAAGAATAAATTGGTCAAAAAATGAGAGAAATGAACCCCAAGCAAAAATAGACCAGGAAAGTGTGCAAGCCAAAATGCCACTACTATTTCATTTTTTGTAATAAACAAAATTATGTGTAGTTTGTCAAACTTTTGCCACAATTTATAAAGAGTCAAACTGTTTAAACTTGACTCATTCATGTTTCAATTTCATGTTGTAGAGATGGAGAATAAATATCTGACCAAACAGTTTAATCTTGGCAGATAAGTAGATAGGTAGAGTTAATAAAAGGTGTTCAACAGTTTAATCTGAGCCCTTGGATGTAATAAAGGTAGAATTAGATAGATTTACCATGTAAAAGAAAATAATATTGATAAGGGTTTGCAAGTCCAAATGCACCCTAATAAAGAAGAGAAAATGGTAGTGTAAAGTAGATAGGGTAGGTAGATGGTGTTGCCAAGTTTCATGTGATGAATGATGGTGCTAAATGTGTTTAATCTTTTACTTTCATCACAAATATTGAAGCAGAAAATGCACTGGAAAATTCACAGAAAGCAAAGTCAAAATCATTAACTTCCCACATCACTTTCTCCGTAAGATTTTTACTAATTTCCCCAAAGTGCTAAGGTATTTGGAGATTAAAGCGGCTCAAGGCATTTCCTTGACTTTTGGAGGGACCGGACCCTCGGCCTAATGATCAAAAAGACCTAAGTACTTGAAGTTATTTATCATTATAATCATTCACTTTTAACCTTTTCCTAAGTAAAATCCAATTTTACTTAGGAAAATCATGCAAATTTCCATAATAATCCCTCAAAATTACTTACTATTCTATGTTTAAGTGTTGAAATTGAGATGATGTAATTTACTTCAGAAATCTCCACTTTCCTAGTTGAGTAAAGGATTTTGATGTTTCCCTCACCCCTTTGTCATATTAACATCTGATTTATTTATTAATTCCTTATTAAAATACCTTATCCTATTATCTATAATTCCCTCTTATAATAATAACCCAAAAAACCCATTTATTCTAAGTTTTGGCCAAAGTTTATTTAATCCCTTTTAAAATAAAAAAATCCCACAATAAAAACCCTTTGGCTAAAATACACCCATATAAATTATTCCCTACCCCTATGGTTAATAAATCACATTTATTTATTACCATATTATAAAAATATCGAAAAAAGGTTTTTTAACATATAGTTTTATATGTTTTGAATGGAAAAAAAATGAAATAAAAACCCAAAGTTTTAATTTAAACCAAAACTTCGAAAAACCCCGCCTCCGTGATCCATCCCTTTACTATTTCCTTTCCGCCTAAACCATAGTTAAAATTTCCCAAGGTCCAATCTCTAAACTATGGTTTATAAACCAATAACCCCACCGCAACTGTGATTAAACAATGGGATTAATTAATCACCCGGCTTAATTAATAACCAACTTTCCGCCAATCAAATGCCTCTCGGGATAGTTAATTAAATCATTAATTATTTTAAATACCCGTCGGGCCCGCACATTAAAACCCCCGCCAACTTCACGTCTCGTCAACCGTTGGATCGCCCCCCCGAAGATCGACGGTCCACGATAATTCCGCTAAATGTCTCCCGTCCGAAGGTTAACACACGGGAGCATGGTGGTTTCTAAATAGTGCTCTGACCACATGTCGATCGCTTAATGGAATCGCTGCCTCCCCGTTAAATACCGCCATCTCCCAAAAGCGGTGCGGAAATTACCGCTTACCGCTCGATCCTGTGACGTGTCCTCCCGTACCAAATGACGTCATCCTCGAAAAAATAAAAATCCCTATTGACTTTGTAAATAAAACAAAAAACCGTGTATTTTCTGTCATTTTCACTGCTGAAAGCGACTGCGTCCCCCACTGAAGAATTCGAAAATTCCGTTGTTTAAGCCGCCGTCGACCAAAATTACGGAACACCATTTTTATACCAGTGCCTGAGCATCCATCCGCCATTGACCAGTACCTGTAAATTTCGACATTTTCCATAAAACAGGTATTTATCCATTTTCCTGCTGGAACTCTGTAAAAAATCCGCATTCCAGTGTTAAATTCAAGTCATAATCTGAAAAGAAGTTTTATATTGGTATGTTTTAGTTCCTGCAACCAAAAGAATACTTTCAAAACTAAAAATTGCGCCCAATCTGTAAAAAAGCCCCGGAGCTTCCACTTTGAATACACAAGAACCAAAATGGAAGTCCTGGTAGCCCTGAGTGTAGCCCCATTGAACGCCCCTCACAGAGAATTGGAATACTTTCCATTAGTGGATAAAGACTTTCAGATTAAAGACTTAGTGTTCGATGAAAGTCCCCTTCGAAGTTATTGTCGCTGCAGAGATGATTTTTCGAAAGGTTTGGATGTCATTGGGTTATGGGAATCCAATTTCCCAAGATATCTCATCCCCTCAGTCCGTATATTCCCAGAAATCATCCACTACTGTCATTCCAATTATGATCCAACTCAAAGAGCAGTGATGTCCCCTGACCAGAGTTTCCTATTCCCCATTACTACTCAAGCTATCAATACAATGCTTCAATTTCAACCTGGTCAAGCCTTGACTCCCCGTCCATAGGAGATATGCTTGAGAAATCTGCCAATTTATCTCATGAAGAGTTAAACCTTCACAGACTGATCTCATTCCACAGATATTTCAAAAAGCCTACAATCACCTCCCTTCAGACCTGGATTTCATTAACAAATTTTTTGATTTTAGCAGGTTACCATCAGAATATGGATTTGGACCAACAATTTCAATACTAGTTGATAAAATTGTTGGCCACAAATTCTCAGATTTTAATTCAATATCTTCATTCAAAAAACAGTTTGTATACAAAGTCAAAGAGAGATTATAATTATGAAATGTGCACAGTGAATGGTAAAAGTGAAATGAGAAATTACAGGGATAGTAAAAGCATACCAGTTAAAGAGTATCAGTGGTTAAAGTGTATCAGGTAAAAGTCAGAGTGCAAGTTAAAATGAAGTTACAGAGCGGTCAAAGGTAAACAGTAAAAGTAAAAACAGAGGTAGTAAAATGATAAAAAGAGATGAAAATACTTTCGCCAACAATTATTTTCGTTTAAAGTGAAAGTAAAACAGTCAAAGGAACAAAAAAGTGAAAAGATGAAAAACACAAGAAGAAGGAACATTTTTGCAGAAATTGCATATTTTAGTCATAGTTTTTTCAGAACCTATTGTGATCAATCAAAGATGAATTTTGAAAAACTAAAGGAGGTTTGTGTTCTTAAGAGGGCCGTCTAAAAAAATCTCTCTCACTTTTCTAACAGCCATTATGGTTTTGGAAATATTAAACAATGTTGGAAAGCACTTTTCGCAGAAAATTCCTGTTAAGTCATCATATTGCAAAGAATATTGTGGCCAATCAGAAATACATTTTACAAAACTGAAAGAGTTTTTTATTCCTAATATACCCATATACAAAAACCTATCTCAGTTTCTGCACATTAATTTCAGACTGAGAGATACATGCATATCTTTACAGGCTATTTTTCAGACTCTGTAAAACTCTGTTTTACACATATTTTTTCAGAGCCTATTGTGCACAGTGGGAGAGGAATTTTAGGAAAATGAAAGAGGTTTATCTCACTAACATATTTTTCTACAATAACCTCTTTCACTTTTCACATATCTATTACGGATTGAGAAAAAAAAGGATATAATTGGACCCCAAGTTTGCAGAATTGTTGGAGCAGAATTCACAAAAAAGGGAAGCAGTTAGTGACTTGGATGCCTCATCAGCAACTAAGAGTTGGATCAAATTTGAATTATCCTCTTTGTAATCACCTATCCATACAAAATAGCGCTAAATAGATGCATTAGTTTGAGTGTCCTTTACTTAAGTTCTATTTATGTAAAATAGTTTGAGAGATTTGTGAACTAATTTTGATATTTTTTTCAAGATATTTTAGTTTGGAATTGTATAAATACTCCCTCAATTGGAGTATTGAGGGTGGATTCTACTACTTCACTGTGAAATTGATGTTTTTGGAATAAAAGCGTTTTGGAGAAATATATTTGTGGCTTGCTGGATGACAATTTGAAGCTCAGGAACTTTTGCAGGATTCATGTGTCGGATTGCAGTTCAATACGTCTTTCTATCCTATGTCTTAAGTTCTATATCTGTTTATAATATCATTGTGTCCATTTCTGAATAATTGACATAAAAGAATAAATCAGAATTTACTTAATTGTACTCTGATTTTAGTTGTGATTATTCTTAATGTTTTCCTCTAAATTGGTTATAAGCAACGAATTCTTAATTGCTCTTGCTTCGCTAATTTAAACATTTTGATTACTATAGTAAAGAATTCTTTACTGCTCTTTATTTGTAATCATTTCATTTCTTTCTTTTGAACATGGTGAAAGATTCTTAACTGTATTTCATCCCTTCAAACCCATTCCATCCACTTTAAATTTTAAGGATTGTTCTATGTTTGCCTATCTTGCCCTACATAGCCATCTTGTGTATAGAATAGAAATCCAGTAAAGCCATCCTTTGACTCCATAGCCCAATGGACTGAAAATCTTCAACCTTTCCCTTAGTTGGCAGATTCCACCATTTTCAAACAAACTCTTGGATTTATAACTAGCCTAAAACTTTCTAAGAACAAAGATAAATTATAAAGAGAGAGCCTCTCTGGATGTAGATTGGCTAGATTCTGCATCTGACGGTTGGTTTGTGGTTACCTCGGGTATACTTTCCTTTTCCACAACTTCAAGGAAAACCTGAGTGATAACATAGTGGCGACTATACTGGGGACTGAACCATTTTATTGTTACTATTGCTTATTTTATAAACTACAGACAGAGCCTGAAGATCAGCCAGGTAGCCTTTGAAATTGCTTTTGCTCTGCAATTGCAAAAGTAAATAAATGCTGCTTCAGTCTATCTCTGTTTAGTTTATGACCTAAGCTTTGATTTCAAACATTTCATCAGTTCTCTAGTTGAATAAGTCTTTAAGAAAGTTTAAATCTCATATCTAAAGCCTCTTAAAGAAATCATAGAAGTTGTTGTGAAAATTCACAAAAAAATAAAATAATCATAAAATACTCAAAATTGGGTTTTCTGAAGAACTAAATTTTTCTTCAGAATTGTTTTACAGGTTTAGATCTGATCTATGATGGTGGACAGTGATCAGACACGCAAAGGTTAAAATCATCCACATGGCGACTCCAAAATCAATTTCACTATTAAGACTCCACTGGAGGAATGAACCTAGAAGAACAATATGGAAAGATCAGGCTTTCAACTTGGATTGTTATCCAAGACATTATGTTCTTTCTAAATTGATAGATTTTTCCAATGTATATTGTATTTTAGAGAAGATCTTAGAGTATTTTTTAATTTATCTCTTTTGAAAATTGTAAATATAAAATCGCCATGCACATTTGAGCATCATTTTTCTGACTCTTTTGATATCATTTTCCAATCAAGACATTGTTGATCAGAGATCCAGAGCTTCAAGTTTCAGAGCAATTCCAAAACCAAATAATCCATATTCCAAAGCATTAATAGTGATACTGGATGACAAGGTTTGTGGAAAATCTTTCATTTGATGAAATTTTAAATGAATTCAGGGATGAGTTATCAAGACTTCAGTTTGACGAGGATTTTCTAGGAGCTTTCTTTCTTCTTTTTAAATCAAGAAAATGTTCTCCTCAAGTTAAAAAATGGCTTCTTGATATAATTTGCGAAAATTATGAAAATGAAATCAAACTTTTGCATTCTCAAATTCAGTCATACAATTTCTGAAATCCTAAAGAATTCTTTGAAAATCTTCCTTCTCCAAAGCAA
Organism: Pinus albicaulis; assembly: GCA_034641835.2. Lineage (NCBI taxonomy): Eukaryota > Viridiplantae > Streptophyta > Pinopsida > Pinales > Pinaceae > Pinus > Pinus albicaulis. The sequence continues at coordinate 760,924,415 of CM076571.1, read as the reverse complement.
GAGGAAATTGTACTATCTTTTGACCTGCATATTGAGGATGATTATTCTTTCAAACACAAGACCGAGGAAATAGTTTCAAGGATTAATATTCAGAATACAACTGAGCAACTAGTCATTGAAGGCCTAGAAACACAAATCATACATTATGCTTTTAATGATCCTATAGCAAATTATATGGAGAATATTTTTACCTCAAATCTGCAAACATGTTTTATCTATGAGGATCAAATATATCAACAATTTCCATTTCACATCTTATCATTGATTATAAAGGCACATGATCATAATATACTTCCAATTTTGATCATAAGCAATCAAGTTAACCATTTATTGTTACATCTACTTGATTGGTTTCATTCGCATTTTTGTATTACCTGATTCAATAAGATTTTTAGTAGATTAGAGTAGGTAAATGAGTGCTAATAAGCTCAAAATTTTGAGCATTTTTTTGTTTTCAATTTTCAGTTAGTTTTTCATTAAGTTGGTTTGAAAATTTTTGTGTGTTGTTTCAGTTTCAGATCAAATTTCAGGTTGTAGAAAAAGGATTATATTCAATTCAAGATTTTCAACCACAGCAAATGCATGTTTGGGATTGGAACAAGGCAGAAGATTTCCAATTGGGAAACAAAGTTTTAAGTTTTGAATGGATAGTAACTTACTGGAGTTGAAGCCCGAGGAGAAGGCCCTAAGCTTTAGAAGTATTACTATCATACATACAATAAGGCAACAAGAAGAAGAAGATTACACGGTTCAGTTGAAGACATTTTGAGGCATCTGACCTGCTGTTCTTGACTTTTCACAAGGAAAAGCCATCCCCAAGTGGAGCCAGTGTTAGACTCCTATACCAATAGGTGTTATATTTTATGATTGAATTAATGAACTCTGTAATATGTTCATACCTTTTCTTGTTGCAAAAGTTTTCTATATTTTCAAAAAATCAAAAAATTTAAAAAATGTAAAGAGGGTATACCCTAAAATAAAAATCAAAGGGTAAAAAAATAAAATGGTCAAAAAAGTGAAAGAAATGAACCCCAAACAAAAATAAAGGCCAAGGAAAGTGTGCAAGTCCAAATGCCACTACTATTTCATTTTTTGTAATAAACAAAATTGTGTACAACTTATCAAACTTTTGCCACAATTGATGAAGAGTCAAACTGTTTAAACTTGACTCATTCATTTTTCAATTTCATGTTGTAGAATAGAGAATAAATATCTGACCAAACAGTTTAATCTTGGCAGATAAGTAGATAGGTAGAGTTAATAAAATGTGCTCAACAGTTTAATCTGAGCCCTTGGATGTAATAAGGGTAGAATTAGATAGATTTACCATGTAAAAGAAAAGAAGATTGATAAGGGTTTGCAAGTCCAAATGCACCCTAATAAAGAAGAGAAGATGGTAGTATAAAGTAGATAAGGTAGGTAGATTGTGTTGCCAAGTTTCATGTGATGAATGATGGTGCTAAATGTGTTTAATCTTTTACTTTCATCACAGATATTGAAGCAGAAAATGCACTGGAAAATTCACAGAAAGCAAAGTCAAAATCATTAACTTCCCACATCACTTTCTCCCTAAGATTTTTACTAATTTCCCCAAAGTGCTAAGGTATTTGGAGATTAAAGGGGCTCAAGGCATTTCCTTTACTTTTGGAGGGACCGAACCCTCGGCCTAATGATCAAAAAGACCTAAGTACTTGAAGTTATTTATCATTATAATCATTCACTTTTAACCTTTTCCTAAGTAAAATCCAATTTTACTTAGGAAAAGCATGCAAATTTCCATAATAATCTCTCAAAATTACTTACTATTCTATGTTTAAGTGTTGAAATTGAGATGATGTAATTTACTTCAGAAATCTCCACTTTCCTAGTTGAGTAAAGGATTTTGATGTTTCTCTCACCCTTTTGTCATAGTAACATCTGATTTATTTATTAATTCCTTATTAAAATACCTTATCCTATTATCTATAATTCCCTCTTATAATAATAACCCAAAAAACCTATTTATTCTAAGTTTTGGCCAAAGTTTATTTAATCCCTTTTAAAATAAAAAAATCCCACAATAAAAACCCTTTGGCTAAAATATACCCATATAAATTATTCCCTCCCCTATGGTTAATAAATCACATTTATTTATTACCATATAATAAAAATATCAAAAAAAGGTTTTTTAACATATAGTTTTATATGTTTTGAACGGAAAAAAAATGAAATAAACACCCGAAGTTTTAATTTAAACCAAAACTTCGAAAAACCCCGCCTCCATGATCCATCCCTTTACTATTTCCTTTCCGCCTAAACCATAGTTAAAATTTCCCAAGGTCCAATCTCTAAACTATGGTTTATAAACCAATAACCCCGCCGCAACCGTGATTAAACAATGGGATTAATTAATCACACGGCTTAATTAATAACAAACTTTCCGCCAATCAAATGCCTCCAGGGATAGTTAATTAAATGATTAATTATTTTAAATACCCGTCGGGCCCGCACATTAAAACCCCCGCCAACTTCACGTCTCATCAACCGTTAGATCGCCCCCCCCCGAAGATCGACGGTCCACGATAATTCCGCTGAATGTCTCCTGTCAGAAGGTTAACGTGCGAGAGCACGGTGGTTTCCAAATAGTGCTCTGACCACGTGTCGATTGCTTAATGGAATTGCTGCCTCCCCGTTAAATACCGCCATCTCCCAAAAGCGGTGCAGAAATTACTGCTTACCGCTCGATCTTGTGACGTGTCCTCCCGTACCAAATGACGTCATCCTCGAAAAAATAAAAATCCATATGGACTTTGTAAATAAAACAAAAAATTGTGTATTTTCTGTCATTTTCACTGCTGAAAGCGACTACGTCCCCCACTGAAGAATTCGAAAATTCCGTTGTTTAAGCCGCCGTCGACCAAAATTACCGAACGCCATTGTTATACCAGTGCCCGAGCATTCATCTTCCATTGACCAGTACCTGTAAATTTCGACATTTTCCATAAAACAGGTATTTATCCGTTTTCCTGCTGGAACTCTGTAAAAAATCCGCATTACAGTGTTAAATTCAAGCCATAATCTGAAAAGAAGTTTTATATTGGTCTGTTTTAGTTCCTGCAACCAAAATAATACTTTCAAAACTAAAAATTGTGCTCGTTCTGTAAAAAACCCCCAGAGCTTCCACTTTGAATACACAAGAACCAAAATGGAAGTCCCGGTAGCCCTGAGTGTAGCCCCATTGAACGCCCCTCACAGAGAATTGGAATACTTGCCATTAGTGGATAAAGATTTTCAGATTAAAGACTTAGTGTTCGATGAAAGTCCCCTTCGAAGTTATTGTCGCTGCAGAGATGATTTTTCGAAACGTTTGGATGTCATTGGGTTATGGGAATCCAATTTCCCAAGATATCTCATCCCCTCAGTCCATATATTCCCAGAAATCATCCACTACTGTTATTCCAATTATGATCCAACTGAAAGAGCAGTGATGTCCCCTGACCAGAGTGTCATGTTCCCCATTACTACTCAAGCTATCAATACAATGCTTCAATTTCAACCTGGTCAAGCCTTGACTCCCCGTCCATAGGAGATATGCTTGAGAAATCTGCCAATTTATCTCATGAAGAGTTAAACCTTCACAGACTAATCTCATTCCACAGGTATTTCAAAAAGCCTACAATCACCTCCCTGCAGACCTGGATTTCATTAACAAATTTTTTGATTTTAGCAGGTTACCATCAGAATATGGATTTGGACCAACAATTTCAATACTAGCTGACAAAATTGTTGGCTCCAAATTCTCAGATTTTAATTCAATATCTTCATTCAAAAAACAGTTTGTATACAAATTCAGAGAGATATTAGAATGATGAAATGTGCACAGTGAATGGTAAAAGTGAAATGAGAAATTACAGGGATAGTAAAAGCATAACAGTTAAAGAGTATCAGTGGTTAAAGTGTATCAGGTAAAAGTCAGAGTGCAAGTTAAAATGAAGTTACAAAGCGGTCAAAGGTAAACAGTAAAAGTAAAAATAGAGGTAGTAAAATGGTAAAAAGAGATGAAAATACTTTCACCAACAATGATTTTCATTTAAAGTGAAAGTAAAACAGTCAAAGGAACAAAAAAGTGAAAAGATGAAAAACACAACAAGAAGGAACATTTTTACAGAAATTGCATATTTTGGTCATAGTTTTGCACAACCTATTGTGATCAATCCAAGATGAATTTTGAAAAAATAAAGGAGGTTTGTGTTCTTAAAAGGTCCATCTACACAAACCTCTCTCACTTTTCTAACAACCATTATGGTTTTGGAAATATTAAACAATGTTGAAAAGTACTTTTCGTAGAAAATTCCTATTAAGTCATCATTTTGCAGAGAATATTGTGGCCAATACGAAATACATTTTACAAAACTGAAGGAATTTTTTGTTCCTAAGAGATCCATCTACAAAAACCTATCTCAGTTTGTGCACATTAATTTCAGACTGAGAGATACATGCATATCTTTACAGGCTATTTTTCAAACTCTGTAAAACTCTGTTTTACACATATTTTTGCAGAGCTTATTGTGCACAGCTGGAGAGGAATTTTAGGAAAATGAAATAATTTTATCTCACTAACATATTTATATACAATAACCTCTTTCACTTTTCACATATCTATTACGGATTGAGAAAAAAAAGGATATCATTGGACCCCAAGTTTGCAGAATTGTTGGAGCAGAATTCACAAAAAAGGGAAGCAGTTAGTGACTTGGATGCCTCATCATCAACTAAGAGTTGGATCAAATTTGAATTCTACTCTTTTTCATCACCTATCCATACAAAATAGCGCCAAATATATGCATTAGTTTGAGTGTCCTTTACTTAAGTTCTATTTATGTAAAAAAGTTTGAGAGATTTGTGAACCAATTTTGATATTTTTTTCAAGATATTTTAGTTTAGAATTTGTATAAATACTCTCTCAATTGGAGTATTGAGGGTGGATTCTACTACTTTTCTGTGACATTGATGTTTTTGGAATAAAATTGTTTTGGAGAAATATATTTTTGGCTTGCTGGATGACAATTTGAAGCTCAGGACTTTTTGCAGGATTCATGTGTCGAATTGCAGTTCAATAAGTCTTTCTATCCTATGTCTTAAGTTCTATATCTGTTTATAATATCATTGTGTCCATTTCTGAATAATTTACATAAAAGAATAAATCAGAATTTACTTAATTGTACTCTGATTTCAATTGTGATTATTCTTAATGTTTTCCTCTAAATTTGTTATAAGCAACGAATTCTTAATTGCTCTTGCTTCGCTAATTTAAACATTTTGATTACTATAGTAAAGAATTCTTCACTGCTCTTTATTTGTAATCATTTCATTTCTTTATTTTGAACATGGTGAAAGATTCTTAACTGCCTTTCATCCCTTCAAGCCCATTCCATCCACTTTAAATTTTAAGGATTGTTCTCTGTTTGGCTATCTTGCCCTGCAAAGCCATCTTGTGTGTAGAATAGAAATCCAGTAAAGCCATCCCTTGAATCCATAGCCCAATGGACTGAAAATATTCAACCTTGCCCTTAGTTGGAAGATTCCACCATTTCCAAACAAACTCTTGGATTTATAACTAGCCTAAAACTTTCTAAGAACAAAGATAAATTATAAAGAGAGCCCTCTCTGGATGCAGATTGGCTAGATTCTGCATCTGAAGGTTGGTTTGTGGTTACCTCGGGTATACTTTCCTTTTCCACAACTTCAAGGAAAACCTGAGTGATAACATAGTGGTGACCATACTGGGTACCGAACCATTTTGTTGTTACTATTGCTTATTTTATAAACTACAGACAGAGCATGAAGATCAGCGAGGTAGCCTTTGAAATTGTTTTTTCTCTGCAATTGCAAAAGTAAATAAATGCTTCTTCAGTCTATCTCTGTTTAGTTTATGACCTAAGCTTTGATTTCAAACATTTCATCAGTTCTCTAGTTTAATAATTCTTTAAGAATGTTTAAATCTCATATCTAAAGCCTCTTGAAGAAATCATAGAAGTTGTTGCGAAAATTCACAAAAAAACAAAATAATCATAAAATACTCAAAATTGGGTTTCCTGAAGAACTAACTTTTTCTTCAGAATTTTTTTACAGGTTTAGATCTGATCTATGATGGTGGACATTGATCAAACACACAAAGGTTAAAATCATCCACCTGGCGACTCCAAAATCAATTTCACTACTAAGACTCCACTGGAGGAATGAACCTAGAAGAACAATATGGAAAGATCAGGCTTTCAACTTGGATTGTTATCCAAGACATTATGTTCTTTCTAAATTGATAGAGTTTTCCAATGTATATTGTATTTTAGAGAAGATCTTAGAGTAGTTTTTAATTTATCTCTTTTAAAAATTGTAAATATAACATCATCATGCACATTTGAGCATCATTCTTCTGACTCTTTTGATATCATTTTCCAATCAAGACATTGTTGATCAGAGATCCAGAGCTTCAAGTTTCAGAGCAATTCCACAACCAAATAATCCATATTCCAAAGCATTAATAGTGATACTGGATGACAGGGTTTGTGGAAAATCTTTCATTTGATGAAATTTTAAATGAATTTAGGGATGAGTTATCAAAACTTCAGTTTGATGAGGATTTTCTAAGAGCTTTCTTTCTTCTTTTTAAATCAAGAAAATGTTCTCCTCGAGTTAAAAAATGGCTTCTTGATATAATTTCTAAAAATTATGAAAATGAAATCAAACTTTTGCATTCTCAAATTCAGTCATACAATTTCCGAAATCCTAAAGAATTCTTTGAAAATCTTCCTTCTCCTAAGCAAGAGGAAATTGTACTATCTTTTGACTTGCATATTAAGGATGATTATTCTTTCAAACACAATACTGAAGAAATAGTTTCAAGGATTAATATTCAGAATACAACTGAGCAACTAGTCATTGAAGGCCTAGAAACACAAATCATACATTATGCTTTTAATGATCCTATAGAAAATTATATGGAGAATATTTTTACCTCAAATCTGCAAACATGTTTTATCTATGAGGATCAAATATATCAACAATTGCCATTTCACATTGTATCGTTGATTATAAAGGCACATGATCATAATATACTTCCAAATTTGATCATAAGCAATCAAGTTAACCATTTATTGTTACATCTACTTGATTGACTTCATTGGCATTTTTGTATTAACTAATTCAACAAGATTTTTAGTAGATTAGAGTAGGTAAATGAGTGCTAATAAGCTCAGAATTTTGAACATCTTTTTGTTTTCAATTTTCAGTTAGTTTTTCATTAAGTTGGTTTGAAAATTTTTGTGTGTTGTTTCAGTTTCAGATCAAATTTCAGGTTGTAGAAAAAGGACTATATTCAATTCAAGATTTTCAACCACAGCAAATGCATGTTTGGGATTGGAAAAAGGAAGAATATTTCCAATTGGGAAACAAAGTTTTAAGTTTTGAATGGATAGTAACTTACTGGAGTTGAAGCCCGAGGAGAAGGCCCTAAGCTTCAGAAGTATTACTATCATACATACAATAAGGCAACAACAAGAAGAAGATTACATGGTTCAGTTGAAGACATTTTGAGGCATCTGACCTGCTGTTCTTGACTTTTCGCCAGGAAAAGCCATCCCCAAGTGGAGCCAGTGTTATACTCCTATACCAATAGGTGTCATTTTTCATGATTTTCTTATTGAACTACGCAATATGTTCAAACCTTTTTCTTGTGCAAAAGTGTTCCATATTCTTGAAAAATAAAAAAATCAAAAAATTAAAAAAAAAATGTAAACAGGGTATACCTTAAAAGAAAAATCAAAGGGTAAGAAGAATAAATTGGTCAAAAAATGAGAGAAATGAACCCCAAGCAAAAATAGACCAGGAAAGTGTGCAAGCCAAAATGCCACTACTATTTCATTTTTTGTAATAAACAAAATTGTGTGCAGTTTGTCAAACTTTTGCCACAATTTATGAAGAGTCAAACTGTTTAAACTTGACTCATTCATGTTTCAATTTCATGTTGTAGAGATAGAGAATAAATATCTGACCAAACAGTTTAATCTTGGCAGATAAGTAGATCGGTAGAGTTAATAAAAGGTGTTCAACAGTTTAATCTGAGCCCTTGGATGTAATAAGGGTAGAATTAGATAGATTTACCATGTAAAAGAAAAGAATATTAATAATGGTTTGCAAGTCCAAATGCACCCTAATAAAGAAGAGAAAATGGTAGTGTAAAGTAGATAGGGTAGGTAGATGGTGTTGCCAAGTTTCATGTGATGAATGATGGTTCTAAATGTGTTTAATCCTTTACTTTCATCATAGATATTGAAGCAGAAAATGCACTGGAAAATTCACAGAAAGCAAAGTCAAAATCATTAACTTCCCACATCACTTTCTCCCTAATATTTTTACTAATTTCCCCAAAGTGCTAAGGTATTTGGAGATTAAAGGCGCTCAAGGCATTTCCTTGACTTTTGGAGGGACCGGACCCTCGGCGTAATGAGCAAAAAGACCTAAGTACTTGAAGTTATTTATCATTATAATCATTCACTTTTAACCTTTTCCTAAGTAAAATCCAATTTTACTTAGGAAAATCATGCAAATTTCCATAATAATCTCTCAAAATTACTTACTATTCTATGTTTAAGTGTTGAAATTCAGATGATGTAATTTACTTCAGAAATCTCCACTTTCCTAGTTGAGTAAAGGATTTTGATGTTTCCCTCACCCCTTTGTCATAGTAACATCTGATTTATTTATTAATTCCTTATTAAAATACCTTATCCTATTATCTATAATTCCCTCTTATAATAATAACCCAAAAAACCCATTTATTCGAAGTTTTGGCCAAAGTTTATTTAATCCCTTTTAAAATAAAAAAATCCCACAATAAAAACCCTTTGGCTAAAATATACTCATATAAATTATTCCCTACCCCTATGGTTAATAAATCACATTTATTTATTACCATATAATAAAAATATCGAAAAAAGGTTTTTTAACATATAGTTTTATATGTTTTGAACGGAAAAAAAATGAAATAAACACCCGAAGTTTTAATTTAAACCAAAACTTCGAAAAACCTCGCCTCCGTGATCCATCCCTTTACTATTTCCTTCCCGCCTAAACCATAGTTAAAATTTCCCAAGGTCCAATCTCTAAACTATGGTTTATAAACCAATAACCCCGCCACAACCGTGATTAAACAATGGGATTAATTAATCACCCGGCTTAATTAATAACCAACTTTCCGCCAATCAAATGCCTCCAGGGATAGTTAATTAAATGATTAATTATTTTAAATACCCGTCGGGCCCGCACATTAAAACCCCCGCCAACTTCACGTCCCGTAAAACGTTGGATCGCCCCCCCCCCGAAGATCGACGGTCCATGATAATTCCGCTAAATGTCTCTCGTCTGAAGGTTAACGCGCGAGAGCACGGTGGTTTCCAAATAGTGCTCTGACCACGTGTCAATCGCTTAATGGAATTGCTGCCTCCCCGTTAAATACCGCCATCTCCCAAAAGTGATGCGGAAATTACCGCTTACCGCTCGATCCTGTGACGTGCCCTCCCGTACCAAATGACGTCATCCTCGAAAAAATAAAAATCCATATTGACTTTGTAAATAAAATAAAAAATCGTGTATTTTCTGTCATTTTCACTGCTGAAAGCGACTGCGTCCCCCACTGAAGAATTCAAAAATTCCGTTGTTTAAGCCGTCGTCGACCAAAATTACGGAACGCCATTGTTATGCCAGTGCCCGAGCATTCATCCGCCATTGACCAGTACCTATAAATTTCGACATTTTCCATAAAATAGGTATTTATCCGTTTTCCTGCTGGAACTCTGTAAAAAATCCGTATTCCAGTGTTAAATTCAAGCCATAATCTGAAAAGAAGTTTTATATTGGTCTGTTTTAGTTCCTGCAACCAAAAGAATAATTTCAAAACTAAAAATTGCGCCCGTTCTGTAAAAAACCCCCGGAGCTTCCTCTTTGAATACACAAGAACCAAAATGGAAGTCCCGGTAGCCTTGAGTGTAGCCCCATTGAATGCCCCTCACAGAGAATTGGAATACTTGCTATTAGTGGATAAAGATTTTCAGATTAAAGACTTAGTGTTCGATGAAAGTCCCCTTCGAAGTTATTGTCGCTACAGAGATGATTTTTCGAAAGGTTTGGATGTCATTGGGTTATGGGAATCCAATTTCCCAAGATATCTCATCCCCTCAGTCCGTATTTTCCCAGAAATTATCCATTACTGTCATTCCAATTATGATCCAACTCAAAGAGTAGTGTTATCCCCGGACCAGAGTATCCTTTTCCCCATTACTCCTCAAGCTATCAATACAATGCTCCATTTTGAACCTGATCAAAATCTTACTCCCCTGTCCATAGGAGATATGCTTGAGAAATCTGCCAATTTATCTCATGAAGAGTTAAACCTTCACAGACTGATCTCATTCCACAGGTCTTTCAAAAATCCTACAATCACCTCCCTGCAGACCTGGATTTCATTAACAAATTGTTTGATTTTAGCAGGTTACCATCAGAATATGGATTTGGACCAACAATTTCAATACTAGTTGACAAAATTGTTGGCTCCAAATTCTCAGATTTTAATTCAATATCTTCATTCAAAAAACAGTTTATATACAAAGTCAGAGAGAGATTAGAATGATGAAATGTGCATAGTGAATGGTAAAAGTGAAATGAGAAATTACAAGGAGAGTAAAAGCATAACAGTTAAAGAGTATCAGTGGTTAAAGTGTATCAGGTAAAAGTCAGAGTGCAAGTTAAAATGAAGTTACAGAGCGGTCAAAGATAAACAGTAAAAGTAAAAAAAGAGGCAGTAAAATGGTAAAAAGAGATGAAAATACTTTCACCAACAATGATTTTCGTTTAAAGTGAAAGTAAAACAGTCAAAGGAACAAAAAAGTGAAAAGATGAAAAACACAACAAGAAGGAACATTTTTGCAGAAATTGCATATTTTAGTCATAGTTTTGCACAACCCATTGTGATCAATCCAGGATGAATTTTGAAAAACTGAAGGAGGTTTGTGTTCTTAAGAGGGCCATCTACACAAACCTCTCTCACTTTTCTAATAGCCATTATGGTTTTGGAAATATTAAACAATGTTGGAAAATACTTTTCGCAGAAAATTCTTGTTAAGTCATCATTTTGCAGAGAATATTGTGGCCAATACGAAATGCATTTTACAAAACTGAAGGATTTTTTTGTTCCTAAGAGACCCATCGACAAAAACCTATCTCAGTTTGTGCACATTAATTTCAGACTGAGAGATACATGCATATCTTTACAGGCTATTTTTCAGACTCTGTAAAACTTTGTTTTACACATATTTTTGCAGAGCCTATTGTGCACAGCTGGAGAGGAATTTTAGGAAAATGAAAGAATTTTATCTCACTAACATGTTTATATACAATAACCTCTCACTTTTCACATATCTATTACGGATTGAGAAAAAAAAGGATATCATTGGACCCCAAGTTTGCAGAATTGTTGGAGCAGAATTCACAAAAAAGGGAAGCAGTTAGTGACTTGGATGCCTCATCATCAACTAAGATTTGGATCAAATTCAAATTCTCCTCTTTTTCATCACCTATCCATACAAAATAGTCCCAAATATATGCATTAGTTTGAGTTTCCTTTACTTAAGTTCTATTTGTGTAAAATAGTTGGAGAGATTTGTGAACCAATTTTGATATTTTTTTCAAGATATTTTAGTTTAGAATTTGTATAAATACTCCCTCAATTGGAGTATTGAGGGTGGATTCTACTACTTTGCTGTGACATTAATGTTTTTGGAATAAAAGTGTTTTGGAGAAATATATTTGTGGCTTGCTGGATGACAATTTGAATCTCAGGAACTTTTGCAGGATTCATGTGTCGAATTGCAGTTCAATAAGTCTTTCTATCCTATGTCTTAAGTTCTATATCTGTTTATAATATCATTGTGTCCATTTCTGAATAATTGACATAAAAGAATAAATCAGAATTTACTTAAGTGTACTCTAATTTCAGTTGTGATTATTCTTAATGTTTTCCTCTAGATTTGTTATAAGCAACGAATTCTTAATTGCTCTTGCTTCGCTAATTTAAACATTTTGATTACTATAGTAAAGAATTCTTCACTGCTCTTTATTTGTAATCATTTCATTTCTTTCTTTTGAACATGGTGAAAGATTCTTAACTGCCTTTTATCCCTTCAAACCCATTCCATCCACTTTAAATTTTAAGGATTGTTCTCTGTTTAGCTATCTTGCCCTGCAAAGCCATCTTGTGTGTAGAATAGAAATCCAGTAAAGCCATCCCTTGACTCCATAGCCCAATGGACTGAAAATCTTCAACCTTGCCCTTAGTTGGCAGATTCCACCATTTTCAAACAAACTCTTGGATTTATAACTAGCCTAAAACTTTCTAAGAACAAAGATAAATTATAAAGAGATAACCCTCTCTGGATGCAAATTGGCTAGATTCTGCATCTGCAGGTTGGTTTGTGGTTACCTCGGGTATACTTTCCTTTTCCACAACTTCAAGGAAAACCTGAGTGATAACATAGTGGCGACCATACTGGGTACCGAATCATTTTATTTTTACTATTGCTTATTTTATAAACTACAGACAGAGCATGAAGATCAGCCAGGTAGCCTTTGAAATTGCTTTTTCTCTGCAATTGCAAAAGTAAATAAATGCTGCTTCAGTCTATCTCTATTTAGTTTATGAGCTAAGCTTTGATTTCAAACATTTCATCAATTCTCTATTTTATGACCTAAGCTTTGATTTCAAACATTTCATCAGTTCATATAGTCCTTGAAAAGGACTATATTTAATTCAAGATTTTCAACCACAGCAAATGCATGTTTGGGATTGGAAAAAGGAAGAATATTTCCAATTGGGAAACAAAGTTTTAAGTTTTGAATGGATAGTAACTTACTGGAGTTGAAGCCCGAGGAGAAGGCCCTAAGATTCAGAAGTATTACTATCATACATACAATAAGGCAACAAGAAGAAGAAGATTACATGGTTCAGTTGAAGACATTTTGAGGCATCTGACCTGCCGTTCTTGACTTTTCGCTAGGAAAAGCCATCCCCAAGTGGAGCCAGTGTTATACTCATATACCAATAGGTGTCATTTTTCATGATTGTCTTATTGAAATACACAATATGTTCAAACGTTTTTCTTGTGCAAAAGTGTTCCATATTTTTGAAAAATAAAAAAATCAAAAAATTAAAAAAAAAAAATGTAAAGAGGGTATACCTTAAAAAAAAATCAAAGGGTAAAAAGAATAAATTGGTCAAAAAATGAGAGAAATGAACCTCAAGCAAAAATAGACCAGGAAAGTGTGCAAACCAAAATGCCACTACTATTCCATTTTTTGTAATAAACAAAATTGTGTGCAGTTTGTCAAACTTTTGCCACAATTTATGAAGAGTCAAACTGTTTAAACTTGACTCATTCATGTTTCAATTTCATGTTGTAGAGATAGAGAATAAATATCTGACCAAACAGTTTAATCTTGGCAGATAAGTAGATAGGTAGAGTTAATAAAAGGTGCTCAACAGTTTAATCTGAGCCCTTGGATGTAATAAGGGTAGAATTAGATAGATTTACCATGTAAAAGAAAAGAAGATTGATAAGGGTTTGCAAGTCCAAATGCACCCTAATAAAGAAGAGAAAATGGTAGTGTAAAGTAGATAGGGTAGGTGGATGGTGTTGCCAAGTTTCATGTGATGAATGATGGTTCTAAATGTGTTTAATCTCTTACTTTCATCACAGATATTGAAGCATAAAATGCACTGGAAAATTCACAGAAAGCAAAGTCAAAATCATTAACTTCCCACATCACTTTCTCCCTAAGATTTTTACTAATTTCCCCAAAGTGCTAAGGTATTTGGAGATTAAAGGGGCTCAAGGCATTTCCTTGACTTTTGGAGGTACCGGACCCTTGGCCTAATGATCAAAAAGACCTAAGTACTTGAAGTTATTTATCATTATAATCATTCACTTTTAACCTTTTCCTAAGTAAAATCCAATTTTACTTAGGAAAATCATGCAACTTTCCTTAATAATCCCTCAAAATTACTTACTATTCTATGTTTAAGTGTTGAAATTGAGATGATGTAATTTACTTCAGAAATCTCCACTTTCCTAGTTGAGTAAAGGATTTTGATGTTTCCCTCACCCCTTTGTCATAGTAACATCTGATTTATTTATTAATTCCTTATTAAAATACCTTATCCTATTATCTATAATTCCCTCTTATAATAATAACCCAAAAAACCCATTTATTCTAAGTTTTGGCCAAAGTTTATTTAATCCCTTTTAAAATAAAAAAATCCCACAATAAAAACCCTTTGGCTAAAATATACCCATATAAATTATTCCCTACCCCTATGGTTAATAAATCACATTTATTTATTACCATATAATAAAAATATCGAAAAAAGGTTTTTTAACATATAGTTTTATATGTTTTGAACGGAAAAAAAATGAAATAAAAAACCGAAGTTTTTATTTAAACCAAAACTTCGAAAAACCCCGCCTCCGTGATCTATCCCTTTACTATTTCCTTTCCGCCTAAACCATAGTTAAAATTTCCCAAGGTCCAATCTCTAAACTATGGTTTATAAACCAATAACCCCGCCGCAACCGTGATTAAACAATGGGATTAATTAATCACTCGGCTTAATTAATAACCAACTTTCCACCAATCAAATGCCTCCCGGGATAGTTAATTAAATCATTAATTATTTTAAATACCCGTCGGGCCCGCACATTAAAACCGCCACCAACTTCACGTCCCGTCAACCGTTGGATCGCCCCCCCGAAGATCGACGATCCATGATAATTCCGTTGAATGTCTCCCGTCCGAAGGTTAACGCACGGGAGCACGATGGCTTCCAAATAGTGCTCTGACCACATGTCGATCGCTTAATGCAATCGCTGCCTCCCCGTTAAATACCGCCATCTCCTAAAAGCGGTGCGGAAATTATCGCTTACCGCTCGATCCTGTGATGTGTCCTCCCGTACCAAATGACGTCATCCTCGAAAAAATAAAAATCCCTATTAACTTTGTAAATAAAACAAAAAACCGTGTATTTTCTGTCATTTTCACTGCTGAAAGCGACTGCGTCCCCCACTGAATAATTCAAAAATTCCGTTGTTTACGCCGCCGTCGACCAAAATTACAGAATGCCATTGTTATACCAGTGCCCGAGCATTCATCCGCCATTGACCAGTACCTGTAAATTTCGACATTTTCCATAAAACAGATATTTATCCGTTTTCCTACTGGAACTCTGTAAAAAATCCACATTCCAGTGTTAAATTCAAGCCATAATCTGAAAAGAAGTTTTATATTGGTCTGTTTTAGTTCCTGCAACCAAAAGAATACTTTCAAAACTAAAAATTGCACTCGTTCTGTAAAAAACCCCCGGAGCTTCCACTTTGAATACACAAGAACCAAAATGGAAGTCCCGATAGCCCTGAGTGTAGCCCCATTGAACGCCCCTCACAGAGAATTGGAATACTTGCCATTAGTGGATAAAGACTTTCAGATTAAAGACTTAGTGTTCGATGAAAGTCCCCTTCGAAGTTATTGTCGCTGCAGAGATGATTTTTCAAAAGGTTTGGATGTCATTGGGTTATGAGAATCTAATTTCCCAAGATATCTCATACCCTCAGTCCGTATATTCCCAGAAATCATCCACTACTGTCATTCCAATTATGATCCAACTGAAAGAGCAGTGATGTCCCCTGACCAGAGTGTCCTGTTCCCCATTACCACTCAAGCTATCAATACAATGCTTCAATTTCAACCTGGTCAAGCCTTGACTCCCCGTCCATAGGAGATATGCTTGAGAAATCTACCAATTTATCTCATGAAGAGTTAAACCTTCACAGAATGATATCATTCCACAGGTCTTTCAAAAAGCCTAAAATCGCCTCCCTGCAGACCTGGATTTCATTAAAAAATTGTTTGATTTTAGCAGGTTACCATCAGATATGGATTTGGACCAACAATTTCAATACTAGTTGACAAAATTGTTGGCTCCAAATTCTCAGATTTTAATTCAATATCTTCATTAAAAAAATAGTTTGTATACAAATTCAGAGAGAGATTAGAATGATGAAATGTGCATAGTGAATGGTAAAATTGAAATGAGAAATTACAGGGATAGTAAAAGCATAACAATTTAAGAGTATCAGTGGTTAAAGTGTATCAGGTAAAAGTCAGAGTGCAAGTTAAAATGAAGTTACAGAGCGGTCAAAGGTAAACAGTAAAAGTAAAAACAGAGGCAGTAAAATGGTAAAAAGAGATGAAAATACTTTCACCAACAATGATTTTCATTTAAATTGAAAGTAAAACAGTCAAAGGAACAAAAAAGTGGAAAGATGAAAAACACAACAAGAAGGAACATTTTTGCAGAAATTGCATATTTTAGTCATAGTTTTGCAGAACCTATTGTGATCAATCAAAGATGAATTTTGAAAAACTGAAGGAGGTTTGTGCTCTTAAGAGGCCCATCTAAAAACACCTCTCTCACATTTCTAACAGCCATTATGGTTTTTGAAATATTAAACAATGTTGGAAAGCACTTTTCGCAGAAAATTCCTGTTAAGTCATCATTTTTCAGAGAATATTGTGGCCAATCCGAAATACATTTTATAAAATTGAAGGAGGTTTTTGTTCCTAATATACCAATATACGAAAACATATCTCAATTTGTGCACATTGATTTCAGACTGAGATATACATGCATATCTTTACAGGCTATTTTTCAGACTCTGTAAAATTCTGTTTTACACATATTTTTGCAGAGCCTATTGTGCACAACTGGAGAGGAATTTTAGGAAAATGAAAGAGGCTTATCTCACTTACATATTTTTATACAATAACCTCTTTCACTTTTCACATATATATTACGGAGTGAGAAAACAAATGATATCATTGGACCCCAAGTTTGCAGAATTGTTGGAGCAGAATTCACAAAAAAGGGAAGCAGTTAGTGACTTGGATGCCTCATCATCAACTAAGAGTTGGATCAAATTCGAATTCTTCTCTTTGTAATCACCTATCCATACAAAATAGTGCCAAATAGATGCATTATTTTGAGTGTCCTTTACTTAAGTTCTATTTATGTAAAATAGTTGGAGAGATTTGTGAACCAATTTTGATCTTTTTTTCAAGATATTTTAGTTTAGAATTTGTATAAATACTCCCTCAATTGGAGTATTGAGGGTGGATTCTACTACTTCACTGTGACATTGATGTTTTTGGAATAAAAGTGTTTTGGAGAAATATATTTGTGGCATGCTGGATGACAATTTGAAGCTCAGGACTTTTTGCAGGATTCATGTGTCGAATTGCAGTTCAATAAGTCTTTCTATCCTATGTCTTAAGTTCTATATCTGTTTATAATATCATTGTGTCCATATCTGAATAATTGACATAAAATAATAAATTAGAATTTACTTAATTGTACTCTGATTTCAGTTGTGATTATTCTTAATGTTTTCCTCTAAATTGGTTATAAGCAACGAATTCTTAATTGCTCTTGCTTCGCTAATTTAAACATTTTGATTACTATAGTAAAGAATTCTTCACTGCTCTTTATTTGTAATCATTTCATTTCTTTCTTTTGAACATGGTGAAATATTCTCAACTATCTTTCATCCCTTCAAACCCATTCCATCCACTTTAAATTTTAAGGATTGTTCTTTGTTTGGCTATCTTGCCCTGCAAAGCCATCTTGTGTGTAGAATAGAAATCTAGTAAAGCCATCGTTTGACTCCATAGCCCAATGGACTGAAAATCTTCAACCTTGCCCTTAGTTGGCAGATTCCACCATTTTCAAACAAACTCTTGGATTTATAACTAGCCTGAAACTTTCTAAGAACAAAGATAAATTATAAAGAGAGAGCCCTCTCTGGATGCAGATTGGCTAGATTCTGCATCTGAAGGTTGGTTTGTGGTTACCTCGGGTATACTTTCCTTTTCCAAAACTTCAAGGAAAACCTAAGTGATAAAAAGATGCTCTTTCCTCACAATCAAAATATCGTCACCATCGATCAGTTGACACATTACGAACCAAAGTCTCAGACCTCACCCAAGTTTATCATATCTTTGGTGGCCGATAAGCAATCAGTCCCACTTCTCACCAATGTTTCACCTAGAGTCTATAAATACTACACCTTACTTGGTGCATTCCCTAATTTTTCCCCCTTATCGTTGATCCCAGCTCGTCAAATCTTTGCATGATGCAATCGTCTCGGGATAGCCACAAGCATTCTGGTTTGACTAGCCAACATCCTACACCTCTGCAGCTTGTTGGTGATCACTCGACAGATTCAAGGACCTTCTCCCTCAGTTGATGTCTCTTCCACCCATTTTCAACCAAGAATGGTTCCCCCTAGCCTTAACCATTTGGGAGCCATTCCACGAAGCCATCACCCTTCCTGTGAGATACTGTTTCTAGCTCCCCCCTCCAGAGTATTTTCGGTTCTTGTTATGGCTACATTGAGCCTTCCTAATTTGACCCTGGGGATCCCAGTCTGGTACATCGATCCCCCAATCAACACCCCATCTGGTCAGCTCAAACCTTATACCGCTTTGACTTCAATCCAATTGGTCGCTATAACCCCACCCTTTTCTTTATGCCTCAAACACCTCAGTAGGAACCTACTCCTGTTATGAAAGCATCTGGTGAGGGGGGAAAGCCAAAAGGAAGGAACCTAAGGACAAGGCCCCCCAAAAAACTCTTGCTCCTCCTAAGCCTCAAAAGCATTCACCTCCGTGCACTTTATGTGATTCTTTTGGGCATGCTACCCATAATTGTCCTAAGCTTCCTCAATGAGACGTTTCTTGAATCTGATATCCTGGAGGTCCATGTTACCTTACCTAATTCAGCTAAGAAACTCAAATCATTGTGCATGAACCACCCTTATGCTTTGTGTGATCTTTATGGCCATTATTCTCACATTTTTTCCTGTCTCAAAGACTTTCACGATAGACTTGAGGCTATTCTCCAAATAGAGGCTGCTCGTAGTGGATCTTGCACTCCTCTACTTGCGAGTTTTGCTTTGGCAGAACCAGAGTACATTTTTGCACCCATTGTGATACCTCCCCCCGATGTCGAGATGACAGAACCTTCAGCCCCTATCCTCTATCTGTCATCATCCATTAGATCCATGGTGGAAGACCCCTCCTGGGCATCCCCTTCTATTTCAACTGAACCTCCTTCAGCGATCACCCTCGACTCAAAATTAGTAGATGTTTCATCTACTAGCTCTTCTTCTACCCTTTGTAGTGATGCGTAAGTGAACTATATCTCTCATAATGATGCATTAGGTAGCCCTACCATGTCATGTGGTACTTCTTCTACCAGTCCTCCCATTTTATATTATGATTAAGAAATTATGGAAGCTATGACCACCCCTAATTTTCCCTAGGGTTATATGCATCATCGTTCCTATTTCCTTCTGCAACACACCCATGATCAGTATTTTGTGGAGTCCAAAGACTTCATCCATAAAGAAGTCAAATATTGGTTCAATAACCCCTTACTTCAAACCCATGCATTCGAACCGCATACACCTTGTGGCCTTTACATTGACACTCAACGTTTGGGTAATGGGCACCCATATTTGAGAGTCTGGGAGAAGAAATTATCCACAAACCTCCTAGTGCATATGGTAGTGTCGACTCTAGTATAATTATTCTTCCCCATTTAGAAGAACCTCTAGAGTCCCATATCACTTTAGATCACTCTAGAGATGATCCACTTAATCATTCCTTCACCTTACATCAACAACCCAGTCCCTTAGACATTGTTGTTGACCAACCTCTATGTTTTCTACGTGAGCACCAGTTCATTATCTCCGAAGCCACTCTTCGCTATATTGACACCATATATGCAAACCCAGAAATTTATTCCATTTACTTCATATATGCAGTGCCAAGAGACATTGGTAATCCACCATTTCCTTTCTCTAATTGTATCTATCCATTCCTCCCATAGAAGATAACCATAACATAAACAAATGGAAAACCACATCATAAAAATGTGTTTAGCTTCCACTATTCTAAATACATTTGGCATGTCCATCACATGCTTGGGGGCACCTATGCCCCTATATCCTCTTACCATCCTCTTGAGGATTTTGTGCCTATGAGACTGAATGCTTTAATCCATTATTTCAGCACTTGGAACACCATGGTGCTTCACAAAATCCTCTATATAGGGGCATCATTCCCACCTTTTCATACCATCACGTATGTTGGGGGGCAATATCCCAAGATTGGGGGCATGATGGAACCCCTGGCCACCTTCTCACTTGATTTTGATAAGTCTTGACCTAGACCCCACCGATCTAGGTATGGTCGATTATCCTCCCATTCTTTGGATAGTTTGTCCTACCGGCCTTTTTTTCAAGCCATATATCGTATATGTTTGATACAATATCTTAAAATATTCTACTTTATGTGATACCACACTTACCACTTGGTCTTGATGTTTGACTTGGTGGGCGGGGATGATTCTAGACCTTCTCTAGTAGTTCAGTCCTGTATTCCTTTCTTACCTTGATTCTTCACCACAAACCATCATTCCAAGAAGCATTAAGGCCATATTTAGACAAGTAAGGCCACCTACCTAAAATTCGTGGATCCTGATTCCAACGATCGATTTGTTCATTACGATCTCGGCAATATTTAGGGCCTTATCCTCCTCTCCAAGTTCACCACAACTCCACTAGCAAATGAATAAAATTGGAGGGAAATCACCCTATTAAAAGAAAAACCCTAATTTTTCTTTCACCAATTGCAACCAAACTGTAGCTCAATTTTACAAACCGTTAGCACCATTGTAAAGCTCTCACTGAGCTCTAAAATGGGTATCCTTTTAGTTTTTGGTGATTTGATACTTCACCTGGAAGCCATTTTTATAAGAGAGGTCACTTCGCCACCTCTCAAAATTGGATTTCTTCACTTGTGCTACTTGTACTTGGGGCACTACTTTTCTTTCATACTTTTCAACGCGTGTGTTGATTTTCATCATGAGCAACCATCTTTTACTCATGCTTTTATGGTTCCCATCAGGCCTATTCTATGTGGCAGCATCATCAAGTCGTCCTTGATTAGAGCATCTGAGTTGAGTCACCATCACATTCATGGAGTCTGTCTCGAGTCCCTGTGCCTCCTGTTACAGTATTCCATCCATTTTTTTCATGTCCCTCTCTCGTGTAGCCCATTTTGGACTCTAGTCATACTGTCCCCTATCCCCTCCAAAGTCAAGTCAGCTGCTACCAGGTCATCCATGCTTTTTATGCTCTGACAAGGGAAGTCATATGTCCACTACTCAGTATCCCCTCTTCCATCATCATCCCTGGTGTCAGTTCATCAGTCACTCTACTATGATCACTCGTGATTTAGTTGAGGATTCCTTATTTTCTCACCTATGGTGGACCTCCTTCTGCCGACATTAGTACATTCATTCTAGAAGACTGGCCTAGAGGATGGTGTAGCTTTGTTCCAGCTTCCACTCTTGTTCAGTGCGTCAGATCAGGCAAAGGGACTCCTCAGTACCCTTTGACTTGATTTTTTCTCATAAAATCTGCTTCAGCATGATCAAGATTCGTATACTTTATGGTTGAGTGATCCAATAGATAGTCCCAGTGATTCCCAAGTGTGTGTGAGATGTTTCAGACATCATGAGGGGGTGGCCCTACAGGTAGCCCCACACATTCCCAGATGACCTAATATTATGCTACAGCCTTAGATGCAGCTCCAAAGATTTTTTGGGTTCGGTTCCAGCCACTTGCAGCACCTATAGCATGCATGTATCACTTAGATGATCCATTCATATTTTTAAATCCCTTTCATGTTTATTAGGGATTCTTTGGTTGTTATCATGTATCATGTACTCAGATATTAATGTATTCAATCCTGGCTATTGTCCCAGGTGCGGTATGTATGTGAGATCAATTATATTGTTGTCTGGCCCATTTTTATGCCTGCATATCATGTACTTTACATCTTAGTCTCATTTTACTGGGCGCACCGTTATTCTTTGTACTTTTTCATCTTGGCACGCATAGGTATGCCTCCCCACCTCACTGAGAATAGGTACCCACACATTAAAGGAGACTTGTTCATTTGTAGGTCTCACCCCCTTGGTTATTGTCCTCTCTCGCTACACTCAGTCTATGTATCTCTCTCTCTCTAACTCCCCTTAGGTGTCTAGTAATTGTGTTCTTACAACGTACTTCAGTCATACGATTAGCTCCTAACACTCACACATTGGGGGGAAATCTATTACACCAATTTTTGGTCATATAACCACTTAAAATTAAATGGATCGAAGTACACCATGTAAGACCCATTTTACCATAGCAAAATTTCTTTTACTATAAGAAATAATTCAATAAACCATATTTTATTAAGTTATTTCTGGTTCAAACAGGAAACTCCATGATGAATAATTAAATAAATCTTTATTTATTTGATTTTCCTCTAAGAATAATTAATTAAACCATTGTTTAAATAATATTCCTCGTCATAATTAACCCAATTATGAGAAATAATTAGATAAATAGTTATTTATCTTATTTTCTCTAGGAATAATTAATTAAATCATTATTTAGCTATCATTCCTTGTTAAATTTGACTAAATCACCTAGAAATAATTAAACAAATCAGTATTGTTGAGATTCAACAAGATGATGAGCTTAGTGAAAAGTAAGCACCTTCACTAAGTGGGGCCCGCAGGCTATTTTTAGGTGTATGTCTATTTTTAGACATGGTGAGCATATTCTATAGGTTGCAAGATGCTATTTGTAGATGGTTGGTCAAACGTGAAAAATAGATGAAATTCTACTTTTAGAATATTGGGCGAATTCTATTTATAGATCATCAATATAAATATAGATGCATGTCTATTATTATTAGCCCTTAATAATAATCCGACAATAAATATCAACTTATTCTCTTGGAACACTCTATTTCAGTGAATATATTTGGCAAATCAGTGGGTTGAAGGAATTACGCAATTCCTAGGGCTATTGGTGGCTCATGCATGGAGGACTTAGTTATAACTGATAGTGGCAAGTTGTAACAGAGTTGGAAAAGTAGTTATGGGAGTTGTTATTTAGTTTAACTCAGTTCAGTGAGTTAAACTTAGTTGAACTAGTTGTATCTAGTCTAACTGAAAGATACGATAGTGAGAGTTTAGTGAATTAATTCACAACTAATAACTCACTAACAACTAAAAAAATATAGCAGTTAACTACTTGCATGTCAATTCTAGTGGAGACCCAGTGGAGAGATAGGTGAAAGGGTGAGATGGACTATCTGTTGTGACTATAGTGATGCATTTAATTCATCTAACACATATTGGAGATGCCAATGAGGACTGTGCAGTCAAGGCAAGGCCAATTCGAATTCATTCAAGGTTCTTCTTCAGCAGGGATTGTGCAGTGGAGGTAGGTTGTCAGGAGGCAATAAATTGGTGCATAGATATGCAAATTTCTGCATGATAGTGTGTAATGATTGTTGATTGTACTAAGAGCCTGATGTACCAAGCTTTGTATGAGATTATTACATGATCCATTGATATACATAATATATGATAGTTGGGTTTTTTAGCTTTAATATTTCCCGTTAAACAATTGTATTTATGTGTGATTGATTTTCTTCACATGTGTTTGCAATTGGCGATTTAATTTCCACAAAATTAACAGTGGAAGGATTATGTATTTAACATAAGATTAATTTGTTAGATCAGGAGAATCTGGTAATACATTAGTATTAATAAATTTCTACATGGTATCGGAGCAATGTTAATCACTGGAGATTGCAATTGTGAAGCGGTGTTGAGTTTTGTGTTGGTGGACAATTCTAATTTACTGCGGAAATTTCTTGGTGCGACAGTTGAGTATTCATTGAAATGTCTTTTAATGGGTTGTGATTGGAGTATTCCCTTGAGGGTAGCTCAAATTAAATATCCTGGAAGGATAGGATGGAGGTGGTGCTTGAAGATAATCGACTGAAGGAGTTCATCGATAGTGATGTTCCTAATCCTACTTCTAGCGATGCTGCATTACTTGATGCATGGCAAAAGAAGGTAGCAAAGACAAGAATAATTATGTTGGAAGGTGTGAAGGACCATATTGTGTCAAGCCTTTATGGGAAAGCCACTCCATTTTTAATGTGGAAGGCTTTAACAGATCTTTTCCAAAGCAACAGTGACCATAAGGAGTTGGCGCTGAAAGATAAGCTCAGAAAAATCAAAATGGAGAAGGGGGACAGTATTCCAAAATATCTCATGAAGTTTTTCCAATGTAGGGATGAGCTGGGAAGTGTGGGAATTACATTTGTGGATGATGACTTGGTGAGCTTGGCTCTCCTTGGGCTTCTGAAGAGTTGGCACAACTACGAAGACTCCATCAATGGACGAGAGAAACTACAAGATTGGGAGTGACTTTGGTCAAATCTTGTGCAGGAGGAGATAAGGCAGAATACCAGGGATGGATCTTCATCAAAGAATTATGATGAAGAGTATTTCAATTTGGCTACCAGATCAAGGAAATGGAAGGGGGAAAAATCCCATCCAAAATTCCAGGCTAGAGGCAAGAAGCTGGATTTTTCCAAAGTGAAGTTTATTTCACTATCACGAACATGGGCATATCGCCACTAATTGCCCACAGAAAAAGAAGAACAAGAAGGCCACTGGAGATGCAGTGGGTGAGGCCTTAGCCTCGCAATTTGAACTTTATTTCTCCTTTATCGCATGCTTGGTTTCAAGCACAATGGGATCAGTGTGGTACCTTGATAGTGGTGTTTCCTTCCATATGACAGGAGACAAGGATTTTTTTAGTGACTTGGAGGAGAAGGATCTCCAAAAGCATATAGAGATGGGAAACAATGGTATATACAGTGCGAATAGCATTGGAACCATTCCCTTTGAGAGGGAGTCAAGTAAACCATTTCTATTGAAAGATGTTATGCATGTTGTAGGTTTGAAGAAGAACTTGTTCTTGGTTGCTATGTTGGAGGACAGAGGTTATGACGTTGTTTTCAGCGAGGGAAAAGCCTTCCTGTGACATAAAACAATGGTTCAAACCAATAGGATAGATATTCGAGTTAAGAATCTCTAAAAGATGGAGGTAGATGGCTATGCTGCAATGATGGGCAAAGCAGAAGAAATGGTGAGCCGGATGAGGGCGAATTATGGCACAGGACATTGGGCCATCTTCACCATGTTGCCTTAAATATTTTGCAGCAGATTTCTACTAGAATTACCAAGGATACTCTTGCGTAGTCAAATCAGTGCAAGGGATGTACTATGGATAAGTTTGTGAAGACCACATTTCCTGAGAAGGAGAACTATGCTTCGGTGATCCTGGAGAGAATTCACACAGACGTTTGTGGACCTTTCTCGGTTGCTTCAATAGCAAAACACAGGTATTATGTTATATTTTTTGATGACTATTCTCGTAGATGTTGGATCTTCTTCATGCAGAAGAAGATTGAAACATTCTCAAAGTTCTATGAGTTTAAAGCATTGGTGGAGAAGGATTCGGCGAAGCAAGTGAAGGCTCTACGGAGCAATAATAGTGGTGAATATATCTCGAACGAATTCAAATACTTATGTAGCAAAGAATAAATTCGAAGAGAACTCATAGTGCCTCATATCCCACAACAGAATGGGGTCACGGAGAGGAAGAACAGAATGAGCATGGGTGCTGTACGAGCTATGCTGCATGATCAGGGCCTACCGATGCACTTGTGGGCAGAAGCATGCAACACTGTGGTTTATGTGAAAAACCGTTGTCCTCATAGAGTACTTGGAATGAGTACACTTGAAGAAGCTTTTACTGGTAAGAAGCCTGATATTTATCATTAGAAGATTTTTGGCTCATTTGTTTACATTCATGTGACAAAGGACGCTAGGAAGAAGCTAGAGTTGACTGCAGCAGTTGGGATATTTGTGGGGTAGACAGAAACACCCCATAATTATCGTGTGTATTTTCCAAACAGTCAGATGACTGTGGTGCGACGGGATATAAAATTCAATGAGGTGAAAGCCATGAATTTGTCGCATGAGAGGGATCTACACTTGCATGCAGGGGAGGAACTTCTTGTTCCCAAAGATGAGCCTCTAGATGTGGATCATCCACAGGAGGAGATTCATGGAGTGGACGAGTCCACTCATGCAGAACCAAACATCAAAACTGGTAGAAAGTGTACCAGAGAAGCTAAGAGACTGAAGCTTGATGCAACACAGAATGTAGGAGTCCCTACATAACAGCATAGAAAGAGACAGACACCTGACCGATTTACTGGATACATGGCTCTTATGATCAAGTGTATCGTGACAGAGCCATCTTCTTTTGAAGAAGAAGTGTAGGAGCCCACATGGGTATATGCCATGGTGGAGGTGTATGACTCCATTGTTAGAAACAATGCTTGGGAGATCATTCCAAGGCCTGTTGGTAGGCCAGTGGTAGGTTCAAGATGGATCTACAAGGTAAAGCAAGCTGCTGATGGATGCGTTGAAAAGCATAAGGCAATATTTATTGCCCGAGGCTTCTCACAAATCAAAGGGATTGATTATGAAGAAACCTTTACACCTATTGCAAGGTACTCTTCCATAAGGAACATCCTTGCTCTCTCAGCACAAATGGGTTGGCACATTCATCAGATGGATGTGAAGACTGCGTTCCTTAATGGGATCATTGAGGAAGAAGTGTACATTGAGCAGCCTGAAGGATTTGAGATCTTCAGCAGCGATTCGCATGTGTACAGACTCAAAAGAGCATTGTATGGGATGAAGCAAGCACCTTGTGCTTGGTACACATGGATCGACAGCTATTTCACCGGACTTGGCTTCACCAAGAGTGAGGCGAATGCAAACCTGTACCAAATTGTGGTGGAGGGTAAGCTTTTAATAATTGTTCTTTATGTTGATGATTTAATACTAACGGGTGATAAGCAGTTGATACACTCATGCTAGGCAGATCTTGCAAAGGAGTTTGATATGAAGGGTTTGGACCTCCTTCATTGTTTCCTTGGATTGGAAATATGGCAGCGAGAAGGTGAACTGTTTGTGTCTCAAGGCAAGTATGCTCGGGAGATACTTGGTAAGTTTCACATGGAGGACTGCAAGACCATGTATAGTCCTCTTCCAGGAAATTGGAGGAAAGAGGTGCTACATTGACAGAGGTAGTGGATGTCACTGTTTATCGACAGTTGGTGGGTTCGCTCATGTATTTAGTTAATACAAGATCAGACATATGCTATGCGGTGAACCAGCTTTCACAAGTGATTTTTAAACCTATTAAGCTCTTTTGGAAGGCAGGAAAGCATTTCCTTAGTGTTATTAATCAGTATTTTTCACCTGTTGATGATGACTATTTGTTAAAGCCAATTTTTCTAGTAGATGATCTCAAAATTTGTCAAATTTTCCAGCTGGAAAACACCCATAAACATTTTTTCCCTCCTAACCTTTTCAATCAGCCCATGGCGAGATAAAACCTCACTATCAAGCACTATCTAGCCTCATCCATACTAGCTTGTCCATCAGCTCCAAAGAGAATAATCCAAATCTGTCCAAGAAGTCTCCCCTAAGTTAGGTAGTGATGCTTTAGGCATTTCTCCCTTGACAAACTATCCTAAAGCCAAAGAACCTCTGTCTAATATCAACCAGTCCTAGATAACCTTCATATTTCTGCAAATAAAGCTTGATTATACCCTTAGGTCGTGCCACTAACAAGCCTTGATGTCTCAACAATACATATGCCACATGTTAAATTGATGTTAGGTAGAATTACAGTGTTTCAATGTCTCTTTCAAAGAGTAGAAGTATACTAGTGTTCCAGAAGACATTATTAAATTCAACATGAGAAGACAGCTACTTCTCATGTGGTTTTGAGCCTAGGATGCAAATACTGGACAGAGAGTTATTTCATTAAGCTCCTGCAAACACAGTCAAAGGTTTGCGAATTATAAATGACAAGAAATGCTCTACAGATACTGGCCAGGTTGCCTCTGATTGTCTGAAGATGCACAAAGGTATTTGAAAAGTAGAATTACATGCCTCATAGAGATGCCCTTCATGGCATATTGTCATTTTGTCATTTTCATTTGCTTAAGTATGAATAGGCAGTGAAAGGAAAGATAACATTGTTTGAAAACTGATGAAATGGCATCACTAAGAAAACCTCCTCCATAGATGAGCAGAGGCTTGAAAGACTGAGAAAAACTCCTTCATTTTACAAGCAGAGGGTTGCAAGACTGATAAAACCTCCTTCATTTTACAAAAAGAGGGTTTTCCACTGAGATAAAGGCCTCCTTCATCTAATAAGTAGAGGGCCAGGGACAGAGATTGATTTTAGGGTTTTCACTAACTGAAAGGCAAATTTTAAGAGCAGTGGAAGACAATTGAAGGCTTATGAATAGAAAATGGTGTTAAAAGCAGAGGAAAAGAAGTGGTGCTTTAAAAAGGTGTTTACATGAGTTTCATTGTTAAAACACAGAATTGAAATACAGTGTGAAGCTAATTGGGTGATTATGAATGAAGAAATATTGTTAAGCAAATGGCCAAGTAAGTAAAACAATATTGGTTTTAAGCTAACTTCTGTTATCCAATACAAAGAAAACCACTAATAGTGTGTTCATCAACATTCTTCATTTGGTTAAGTTAGGGGTTGAAAAGAACCCAGGCATTTGTCAAAAATAGGCCTCGGCTCACCATTGTTTGAGGATGAAGAGCATTCATTTCAGTATGCCTTAGATTTCAAAGGGACTGCTGTCAAAATGGTAAAATGAATGAGAAATTCATTATTCTTTATTCTTGCAGACTTTCTTCACAAAGGAACAAAGGGACAGCTTTCCAATTTTACATTCGAACTTCGGCTCATCATCCCCTGCTATATCTCTGTAAAAGTTGAAAACTAGATTACTTTGGCAAAGCCTTGCAAGTTATTGATATAGACCAAGAATATTTTATTTGCTGCACTTATGATGTTCAGGAGAGGCAGTTTCTCAAGATTGAAAGTTGTGTAGTTGGCACACATAAGCCTCTGTGGATGTTTTTTTTTTTAATGCCTGAAGAAGAATGGCATTCAAAGGGGTGCATCTACAGTCATTATAAGGCTTTGGGCAGGGTTTGCTTCTAAAAAACAGATATGAATAAAGGAAACATGTTTCCTCCCTTAATAGGCAAACAGTGAAAAATATTTTGGCCTTGAGATGACTTCTTTGCATTGGGAAGGGTCATATTTGTTAAAAAACTTTCCAAGCAACCTCCATAACACTTTATTATCAACATAAATTGGATAGGGGCCCCTTTGGCATTTTAAAAGTCATTTGAGCTTCGTTATAACAAAGACAGTTTTCAAAAAGACGTTCAAACCCTCACAAAGCAAGTTCAGAAAGTTTGTTGACTTTAAGGGGAGCTATAGATCGTTGCAAGGCCCATTTGCAAGTTTCAAAATCATAAACGAGTGTTCATAATCGCTCTCATAGCTGCTCACTAGACCGAAGAGGCATATCAAGCAAATTTGTAGAGTTTTCAAGCTTTTAAGCCCATGCGGCGTGCCTGGAAAAGTGTGTGGCATGTTCAGAAGCAAAAATACAAAGGGCTATAACATTGGCGGGGTGCACTTGTGCGCGCGGTCACCACTGCTCGAAGGGCGAC
Source organism: Pinus albicaulis (assembly GCA_034641835.2). Classification (NCBI taxonomy): domain Eukaryota; kingdom Viridiplantae; phylum Streptophyta; class Pinopsida; order Pinales; family Pinaceae; genus Pinus; species Pinus albicaulis. Next base: position 760,894,708 of record CM076571.1, on the reverse strand, counting down.
CCGACACTTTCTCCACTGCGCAGAGTTCTTTCTAGCAAATGTGCCGCTCACTCCTTGTGCTTTCCAACAAGCTCTAAACCTGCTCAACTCAACAAATGAGGGCCCTTAAACATTTTTTAGATATTTTCTTTACTCTAATACAAATTTTGAGTTTAAGAGGTGATATTCTTTTGCTATGTTTCCAAAAGACAAATGATGTTATAAAGTGGGATGTTTTGGTCGAAAATCAAAGGTTATGGTGGAATGTGAGTGTCAAATATCCACACTGTAATAGTCTAAGGTGTGTTTATTTAGTTCTGAAGAACCCTAGCTGCCTTCAAACACGGTGATAACCCACAGTGAAACCAAAGCAGACTTTTCCTAAAACTCAAAGGGGAGAAAGAAACACTGTTTATAAGGTGGAAGTTTGATCATTATGAATTGTTTTCTCTGTGTTATGAAATAGCAAACTAGTGCTGCCTCCATTGTCCCATAAAATAGAGTCTGGTGAGATATTTTTCAAAGTCAGTTGAGGGTGTTTTGTCTACCTCTGTAAAAACAGTGAATACAAGAAGAGTTTTGTTTGGGGTAGGGTGTCTTGCTTCTGTCAAAGCACAAAGAGACCTCTGTTCTAACAAAAAGCCACAGATACCTCTTTTCAAAATACCTTGCCCAAACACAGTAACAATTTGACTGTGTGCTTTTTATTTGATAACTATTTGTTGATTGGCATAAAAGAGGACAAAACAACGATTTATAAGGAGCATAAAGTTGGTGTTAAAGAACCATTTCACAAAACATTTGAAGCAGCTTGTCTTGGTCAAACAGTGACTGACAAGGAGGACAGGGTGTGTGCTTGAAAAAAATTCCAAAAGCCTTTTGAGACAGCTTGGTTTTGCAAAGAAACATTCAAAACAAAATTCCTCCTAGGCAAGACAGTAGGAGTGGCCTTCACAGGACGTTTGAGCACGTCTCCACTGAAGAGGTAAATTCCCATCCATCAGTTTTGTTTAACTTCCATGAGGTTGGGTGTCTAGATTTTTGCCAAAGAGTGCAAGAGGTGAAGATCTTTTCCCCTTTGACACATCTTTGTGCTTTGAGGTTTCAAGAGAAGCATTTTCAGCTGGCAGGCCTAGATTTCAAATTCTCTCCAAGATCCATTTCCAAGGCCACCAAAATCCCTTATGTCGAGGAGAAGTGATTTAAAAAAAGCCACCTGGACTTAGAAGAATACAAGCCTTTTCTGAAGCCTGAGCATAGAGATTCATGCCCATCCATTTTTCCCTTCTCATATCTATTGACTAGTTACACCCCCCTCATGAAGATCATCATGAAATACTTCACTTGTGAGGGAATATTCTCCTGAGTCTATGCCTATCATATCTGATTTCTCATGCATTTCATGAGGGAAAAATTGTTAAATATCCCTTTCTTCCTACATAGAAGTATTGAGAAAATGGCCTCAACTATTCAGAAAAAGCCTCCTTCTCAGCAGACAGCCTGCCTCTTCCATCACTCCCTCATCAAGGTTATCATTCTTCATCAGCTTGAGAAGAAGGAAGTCTCTTGGGATACTTTCATCACACATCTGGATTTTGCCACTGTCCCTTCATTTCATACACCTCCTTCACCTTCCGCTCACCATCCTTCGCCTTCTTCAAGCAAGCCTATTCCCAAGAAGCTCAAATTTCCCATTGAACAAGCAAAAGAGCATGATGAGGAAGAAGAGCATGAGCTAGAAGAGGAAGGTGATGATGAGCAGCATCATGATGAAACAAGGCAACAAGGGGAAGAAAGGCATGATGAAGAGGAACATGATGATGAAAAAGCACATCACAGTGATGGTGAGCAGCCTCTTGATGAAGAAGGGCATGATGAACAGAGGTAGCCACAACATGATGAACAACAGCCTCATGATGATGAACAGCAGCTTCAAGAAAAAGAACAAAAACCTCATAAAAAAGAACAACAACATGATGAAGAGATGCAACACAGTGAGGAGGAAAACCCTCAAAAAGAAATGAAAAAGGACATTCAAGGAGTCCATGAAGAAATCCAAGACAGTGGCAAGAATGAGGAGAAAATTAGCAAGGGTAAAGAGCCAATGGAGCATGTGCTAGCTGCCTCTTCTAGGCAAGGGGCCATGCTCTCTTCTCCAAAAGTGGCCAAGTGACAGCAACAAAATTGAATTCGGGCTCCCTAAGGAGAGCTGGTCTACTATTGTAGCTCTGTCAGAATGTTCCCTCAATTAACTCATTTCATTCCACGTAGTCTTCCTCAACTTCTCTATAATTTTATTTATCAATTTCGGAGAAATTGACAAATAAATACATTCAACAAACTTTGTAAATTTAAATGTATCCCGAACTTTAATTCTCTCGTCGAACCTTATACTAAGGTTGTCACCCTTCAGTATCTCATATTAATAACTCGACGCTTTTTAAATAAAAAAAATTTAGTCCCTGGGCCCACACCTACACGATGTGGATTCAACAAAATGAACGTCCATACCTTAAGTTATCTCCCGTGCGATCACCGTTCGATGGCCAACCTCCAGATAGGACGACGTGTATCAATATCATGTTGGGTCCTTGGTTGAAAGTTAACGTGCGATGAGGGCGGTTTTGGAAACCCGCCTGATGACACGTGTCCTCCAACAAATGTGATCGCTCCAATTTCTTGAATACCGCTTGCCCCACAAGGTGGTGCGATCAAAACCGCTTCCAGCCTTTGAACAGTGATTGACCATGGGTTAACGCCTTCCTCTCTATACTCTCCCGTTTTCTAACTTAGGTTCAACTCTCGGAATAGCATCCTCAGTTCACAACCAACCGAACTATTTCTGTGTAAGCAGGGTTTTCACTACCACTGAACAGAGTTCGATGGCCACGATCATACACAGACCTCTTCTACGAGTGGGATTTTTTGACAAAGCCTCTAAAACTCGCAATGCAACTCTATTACAAGATGGAATACATTCAGTTACAACTTCTTTTGGGGATTTATTTCAATAGAGCTTGTTCGGGAAATTCAAGGGAAAACGATGGACAGAGATGTGGAGATTATACAGCAACTCAATTCAACAATTATACACAAACCAGTGTTCAATCACCTCACAACTAAACAAATTCCTCATAGGTATCAATTCAAGACAATTTGATAATCAACGAGCACTGAAATTTATTCAACTGGAATAAATTGCTTAACACACAGATTTTATTGCAAAAATCTCCTCCTCTCAATGCATCTGGGGGATTCAATTTATATGCATTACAATGTATCTCTTTGGTTCCTCGGTGAGGACCATTTATCTTCTAACAAAACTTAATCATACTATTTGAATAACTAAACATGACAAATGGATTGAACTAAACTATTCGACTTCTACTGACTCTAACTGATCTAATGCAACAGACAGCTAAGGTATTGACACCTTGCTGTTACAAATTCGAATGATTTTGAACCCTCCTAGCCACAACATGTGGACAAACCTCCTACATTGCTGGCTAGCGTCTAATGCCCCTGCATCAGACTCCCGAGGGCAATTTTCTTCATGAACTCCTGTCCATGAGCTCTTCCACTGATCTACCTATCTTCTATAACATTCCTTCAGTCATCCAAGTGGCATCTTCCTCTGGCTGGTCCTTCCATTTGATTAAGTACTGAAAGTACTCTTGTCCTTTGGTCTTCCTAAACACTCTTGTGTCCAATATCTTCTCTGGTTGCAATGGTTGTGCTGGAGGTAGCTGCTTTTCCCACTCAATCTATTCCTTGTCTGCTGGTCCCTCTTCTACACCATCATCTTCATACTTGTACAAATCCGCAACATTAAAAATGGGATATATTCCAACATCAGGAGGAAATTCAATCTCATAAGCATTTGGAGAAAACTTTCTAAGTATCTTGCATGGCCCAATCTTTTTGAACTTCAGTTTGTTATACTGCTTCTTTGGGAATCTCTCCTTTCTCAAGTGTGCCAAAACTAGATCTCCTACTTCAAAATGGACTTATTTTCTGCTCAAGTCTGCTCTACCCTTATATTTGATGTTGTTACTTTATAGCTGCTATTTCACTTGCTTGTGTATGGCTTGGATCTCTGAAGCAAATTCCTCACCATCAGCACTTCTCAGCTCTGCCTTTCCCAGATTTCTTAACTCTAATATTCCTCTGGGGTGCATTCCATAAAAAATATGGAATGGACTCTACCCTGTGCTTCTATTTGGTGATTCATTATATGCCTATTATTCCTGGGGAAAAATATGATCCCACTGCTTGGGATGCTCTCCTGCAAGACTTCTCAACAAATTTCCCAGAATCCTATTCACTACCTCAGTTTGTCCATCAGTTTGAGGATGATAAGCTGAGCTAAAACTCAGATTGGTACCAATTTTCTTCCACAACGTCCTCCAAAAATGGCCCACAAATCTGGTGTCTCTGTCTGAAATAATACTCCTAGGCAACCCATGCAACCTAACAACTTCTTTGAAAAACAAGTTAGCAACATGGGTGGCATCACTAGTTTTATAAAATGGAATAAAATGTGCCATTTTGGAAAATATGTCCACTACAACAAAGACTGCATCATTCCCTCTCTGAGTCTTGGGAAATCCTAGAACAAAATCCATACTCACCATGTCCCAAGGCCTGTCTAGAATAGGCAAGGGAGTGTACAATCCTGCATTATGGCTCCTTCCTTTGGCATATTCACAGATTTTGCAATTTTTCAAAAACTTGTCCACTTCTGCTCTCATATTGGGCCAATAATAGAAGTGACTCATCTGCTCATAAGTTTTGTCAGTACCAAGGTGTCCAGCAAGTCCACCACTATGCTTCTCCTTGATCAAATTTTATCTCATGAAACATTTTGGTACACATAGTTGGTTTCTTCTGAATAGTAAGTCCTCCTGCAAGAAATAATCCAACCACTAGCTTCTATCTGTTAGAACGGGATTACAACATGCCTCAAATGCTTCCTTAAAATTTGAATCTGTTTTATACAATTCTTTGAGAAAATCAAATCCTACAACTTCAAAATTGGTTTCTTGAACAAGCATGTGCCTCCTACTCAAAGCATCAGCTACTTTATTTGCTTGGCCACTTATGTGTTTCAAAACAAAGTTAAAACCTTGGAGATACTCAACCCATTTGGCATGCTTATGATTCAACTTGAGCTGCTGTACAATGTACTGCAAAGCATGATTATCAGAATATAATACAAATTCTTTGGACATCAAATAATGCCTCCACTTTTTCAATGCCTGAACAACTGCATTGAATTCCTTCTCGTAAGAGGAATACTTCCTTCTGGTTTCATTCAGCTTTTCACTGAAATAGGCTACAGGCCTATCATCCTGTCTCAGCACAGCTCCAATGGCCTCTCCACTGGCATCACACTTCACTTGAAAAGGTCTAGCAAAATCAGGCAAAATCAAAACAGGCTTTTCAATTATCTTTTGCTTCAAAAGTTTAAAGCTTCTTTCTGCTTCAACAGCCCATTTAAATGGTTGTTTTCTCTTCTTTATTGTCTCAATGATGGGGGCATTAATCTTACTAAAGTTTCTTATAAATTTCCTGTAAAAACTGGCAAGTCCATGGAAACTTCTTACCTCAAAAACATTTCTGGGTGAAGGCCACTCCACAATTGCCTTAACCTTTTATGGGTCCATCTTCAATCCTTCTGTAGAAACAAAAAATCCCAAATACACCAACTCTTCCTTCATGAATGAGAATTTCTTTAAGTTTATCAACATTTTATCTTGGTGCAACTTCTTCAAGACATAATTAAGATGCCTTAAATGTTCTTCTTTAGTTTTGCTGAAAACTAATATATCATCCAGATACACTAACACAAATTTACCAATGAATTCTTTCAAAACTTCATTCATAAGTCTCATAAAAGTGCTAGGTGAATTTGAAAACCCAAAAGGCATTACCATCCATTCATACAGTCCTTCATTTTTTTTAAAGGCAGTTTTCCACTCATCACCCTCTCTTATTCTAATCTGATGATATCCACTTTTTAAATCCATCTTTGAAAAATATTTAGCACCACTCAAACAATCCATTAAATCCTCAACTCTGGGCAAAGGGAATATGTACCTGATTGTTATCTTATTGATTGCCCTGGAATCAATACACATCCTCCAGCCTCCATCTTTCTTTGGGTTCAATACTGCTGGTACTGCACATGGACTCAAACTTTCTCTGATCAGTCCCTTGTCCACCAATTCCTTTACTTATCTCATGATTTCCTCATTTTCTGTGGGAGTCATTCTGTAGGCTGCCTTATTTGGCAGATTTGAATCGGGGATAAAATCTATCTGATCGCTGATCATTCTCACAGGTGGCATCTCATCAGGTAAATCATCCACAACAATGTCACAATAATTGTCTAACATCTCTTGGATTTCTATTGGAAAATCAGAAATCTTTGTAGAAGTAAGAACTACCTTAGGTTTGCAAACTAAAGAAAAACTTACCTCTTCTTCTTCTATCTGCTGTAGATATTCCTTCCTGCTCAGCAACAAGGTCTTTGGATCAACCACTCTACTTGATGGATCTCCTTCCTCCATGGGTATCAATGTATGATGTACCCCATCCTTGAATAACTTGTAAGTGTTCTTCTTGCCATCATGCACCACTTCTCTGTCAAATTGCCAAGGTCTACCCAGCAGCATCTGACACACATCCATGGGCATCACATCACACGGGACTTTGTCTTTGTATTTTCCCATTTGCAGCTCTATCTCACACTATTATTTTATAATCAGCTGGTGCCCTTTATGCAGCCAGGACACCCTGTAGGGAGTTGGATGCTCCCTTGTCTTCATCTTCAACTTCTCTATCACCTCAGTGGAAACCAGATTGTTTGTGCTGCCACTATCAATGACTAGCTAACAGCTCTTTCCTTGGACTTTGTGTATGCTCCTAAACAAAGTCTTCCTTTGTGCAGGCCCAGTGACCTCTTTGGCTTGTTTCAACAAGACCTTATTAACCACCAAGGACTCTCCCCTCTCTAGTAGAATTTCTTCTTCAATTTCTACCTCTTCTCCAGCCTGGGCAACAACATCATTTCTTAGACCAGCACCCACATTCTCTGGGCACTCATAGTGCTTGTGTCCCACTTGCTGACATCTATAGCACCTCAATTCTCTACCTCTACCTCTGCCTCCTCTTCCTCTGTAAGAACCCCTTCTGCCTCTTGCATCACCCTCTGTAGATGCATTCTAAGGTGAGCTACTCTTAGCTCCATCTCTACGTGTAGTAGGCTTTCCTCTACCACCCTGACTTCCCTTTCCACGAAAAGTACCCCTCCCTTTGGCAGACTGCTTCCTTATGAGTTTCTCCTCTGCTTTCAAGGCCATCTGATAGGCCTCTTCAACTGTCTTAGGAGATAGAAGACCAATCTCATCTTGGATCTCTAGCTTGAGACCATTCACATATCTGGTAGTCTTCTCTGGTGTGTCTTGAAATTTCCCAGCTCTTATGCTTACTCTATAGAATTCTTCTGTGTATTCCTTTACTATCAGCAACCTCTGTCTCAGGTTCTGCATTTGCCTAAACAATGTTAGCTGATATTCACTAGGCAAGAATTTACCTTTTAACTTAGCCATCATTCTGGTCCAGCTCTTGATAGGCTGCTTGCCAACTCTCCTTCTTTCTTCTTGCACTCCATCCCACCAGAGTGCAGCATGCCCCTCCATCTTTGTTACTGCAAACTTGACTTTCTTATCTTCGCTCATTTCTTTATAGTCAAAGAACTTATTCATTTTTTTAATCCAATCCACCAGCTCCTCTGGATTCAGTCCTCCTGCAAAACTTGATACTTCAATCTTGGGCTTAACTGTAGACCCCAGAACAGTTTTGAGGAGCCTCATGTCAGGAGGAATCTCAACAATTTCTCTAGCTTCTTCTATTTCAGGTTCACTGATGTCTTCAGGATCTCTGGGCTGTCTTCTCTCTATGGCATCCATTCTGGATTGAACCCTCTGCAAGGTCTCCAACACTTCTGCATTGGAAATGGGTCTCCTTCTACCAACACCTCTACTGTTGTGTAACCAGCTCCAAAAATAGAAGAAAAGAGATATAAACGCCTTAGAAATGAGCCACTTCGAGGGGGCAACCTCCAATACATTACATAAATGAAAAATTCTTGGATGATGCAATTTACAAAACCTCCTTTCTATATATAGGAGTCCATGGGGCCATAATGTAATCCTAGTGGGCCACAATGTAATCCTAGCCGACCTAACAATAATAAATTAAGGGCACAATAATAATAAAATGGGGGTTACAAGGGTACAATAATAACAATAAGGGGGTTACACTAACAACAATAAGGGACTATACTAGTAATATAGGGACCTAACATGCCCCTCTCCTTCAAAAAGTGTTGTCCTCAACGCTTGAGTAGCTCTGGGTGCTTCTGTATAAACTTCTCATCCTCCCATGTAGAATCTTCAGTGGGTAAGTTCTTCCACTTGATGAGATACTCTGAAATTGATCAATTCCGTAGCTGTTGAGTTCTTGTTTCCGTGACCGCTTCGGGTTCCAATATGATTTTTCCTTCCTCATCAAGTTTTGGCAATATTGTTTGAACTAGAAGATTTTCACCTATAACCTTCTTTAAGCATGAAACATGGAAAACTGGATGCACTCGCGAAGAAGCAGGAAGCTCCAATTTGTATGCCATAGTACCAATCTTTTGCAACACCTTGTAAGGACTATAGTACTTTGGCGATAATTTATTATCCTTCTTTGCTTGCTTGAGGGACATTTGTTTGTATGGTTGTAGCCGTAAAAATACCCAATCTCCTACATCAAAACTTCTCTCGCTACGATGTTGATCTGCCTGTTGTTTCATTCGATTTGTGCCAAATTCAGGTTATCCTTTAAGAGTTGGAGAACTTCTTGCTGATGCTCGATGTGATCTTCCACTGCTTGAACCTTCGAATTTTCCCTTAAAGATGATGTGATCGATGGTGTATGATATCCATAAAGTGCCATAAATGGGGTCATTTTTGCTGCAGTATGGAAAGAAGTGTTATACCACCATTTAGCGAGAGGTAACCACTTGACCCATTGTGTTTATTTATCAGATACAAAACAAGGAAGATATCCTTCGAAAAATTTATTTACTATCTCTGTTTGACAATCAGATTGAGGATGATAAGATGATCTATGAGCTAATTGAGTACCCAAACAAGAAAATAACTCCATCCAAAAATTTCCCGTAAAAATGGGATCTCTGTCGCTCACAATAACCCTTGGGCTTCCATGTAGCTTTTGAATTCTGTCCACAAATGTAGTAGCAATTGTACTTGCTTTAAATGGATGATATAATGCTAAAAAATGTGCATACTTGGTAAGTCTATCAACTACCACCATGATGACATTCTTGCCTTCGGACTTCGGTAAACCTGTGATAAAATCCATTGAAATCTCCTCCCAACGTTGACTTGGAATGGATAAAGGTTGTAGAAGCCCCGGGGTCTTAATTGTCTCCACTTTATTCTGCTGGCAAACCAAACATTCCGCCACAAACTTTTGAATATCAGATTTAAGGCCATCCCAAAAAAAATCTTTCTTCACCCTGTGGTAAGTTTTTAAAAATCCTGAGTGTCCTCCTAAAGGAGAAGTGTGCAATTCCAGAAGAATCTTTTGTTTTAGTTGGGAGTTCTTACAAAGATATAAGCAATATTTGTACCATAAGGAATCATTTTTCCAACTAAATGTATCAGATGTACTAGGATCTTGCTGCAACTTTTGAATGAGTGCCCATACATCTTTGTCCTTCTTCCATTCATCTCTTTCTTTGGTTATCCAATCTGGTTGGATAATAGAAATGGCACAAAGCAATGCTTCCACCTCTTCATTCTTTCTTGAGAGTGCATCTGCAACAACATTAAGCTTTCCTTTTTTGTAGATTATTTCAAAGTCATAACCCAACATCTTTGTGACCCATTTTTGCTGCTCTTCTGAAGATAGTCTTGGTTCCAAAAAGTGTTTCAGACTATCATGATCAGTTTTTACCTTGAAGTGTCTTCCCATTAGGTAAGTTCTCCATTTCTTTAGTGCATGCAGTATTGCTAACATTTCCTTCTCATAAATAGGTTTCTGTAAATACTTTCCTTTGATTGGACCACTTTCAAAAGCAATGGGTCTTCCTTCCTGCATTAAAACTGCACCAATTCCATTTCCTGAGGCATCACATTCCACAATAAAGGTTTTTGTGAAGTCTGGTGTAGCTAAGACCGGTGCTAGGCACATTGCCTTTTTAAGATGTTCAAAGGCCTTAGTTGCTTCAGGAGTCCATGAAAATGCATCTTTCTTCAATAATGTTGTTAGAGGTGCTGCTATTCTCCCATAATTCTTAACAAACTTGCGATAATACCCTGTTAACCCGAGAAATCCTCACAACTGCTTTATTGTTGTGGGGACTTTCCATTCCTTAATGGCTTTAATTTTGTTAGGGTCTACCTTAACACCCTCGTGAGATACAATATGACCCAAATATTCCACCTCTTGTACTCCAAAGAAACATTTGGATGTTTTTGCATATAATTGTTTCTCCTGCAATAGTTTGAGCACCCCGTCAACATGTTCAACATGATACTTCCAAGACCTGCTGTAGATTAGTATATCATCAAAAAATATTAGCACAAATTTTCTAAGGAAGGGTTTGAAAATGGAATTCATCAACCCTTGAAATGTAGAAGGTGCATTGGTAAGGCCAAAAGGCATGACCAAAAATTCATAATGGACCTCATGAGTTCGAAATGCTGCTTTTGGAATATCTTCAGTCTTCATTCTAATTTGATGATATCCCGAACGAAGATCCAACTTGGTAAAATAAATTGCTCCATGTAATTCATCCAATAATTCATCAATCACAGGAATGGGAAATTTATCTTTAATGGTGAGCTTATTGAGCTCCCTATAATCCTGACACATTCACCATGATCCATCCTTCTTGTGTACCAATACTACAGGAGCAGAGAAAGAACTTTGACTAGGTTGAATTATACCTGCCTCTAACATTTCTGCAATCATACGTTCAATTTCGCTCTTTGGAAGTAAGGATATCTATAAGGCCTGATGTTTGGAGGAACACTTCCTGGAATCAAATGAATAGCATGATCATGATCACGAATAGGTGGGAGTCCTTTGGGAGTTTCAAACACCTTTGAATGATTGTCCAAGACTTGTTGGAGATCTACAGAAATAGATGATTTTGATGTCGGAACTTCTAGTGAGCATAATTGTGCAATTACGCCTCGTTGTTCTTTCTTTAGAAGCTTTGTCATGACATTAGAGTTTATTATCCTTCCTGGCTTCCCTTTAATACCCTGTAATTTGACTTCCTTTCCTTCTGAAAAAAAATTCAAGAAAAGTTCTTGAAAATTAAAAGCTACCATCCCCAAAGATTGTAACCATTGTACTCCTAGTACAACATCAGCACCTCCCATAGAATGGAAAGCATTGGACTAGTCAATACATATTCCCCCATGGTTAGCTTGATATTATGGCATTTCCCAGAGCAATTTATAGTTCCTCCATTTGCAACCATCACTTTGCATTCTGGTGCTGGGTATAGGAAACAATTTAATTCCTTGGCTACCTTACAATGAATAAAATTATGGGTGCTACCTGAATCAATCAACACTATTACCCTTTTCTTCTTGATCTGTCCTTTTATCTTGAGAGTTTGAGGAGTGGTTGTTAGACTCAGTCTTGTCAGTCCTCTATCAAAGTCAAATTCACCAAAGTTCATTTCTCGTCATTTGCAGTCATTAAATGCCATTTTGGTCAAAAAGAGTCATTTTAGTTCCTGAGTCTAGGGTTTTGTCTTCAGAAGTGTGAAACAACACTTGTAGGCCAGAGGGAAGTTCAATAAGTTTTCATTTCAGGATTGTCATCGTCAAAAATTCTCGAGGATGCTTCTTCTTCAAAACAGAGTTTTGAAGAAGAAGCTGTCAAATTTGTTTTTAAATGTATAATTTTTCAAAGTTTTTAGTCATGAAATGCTTCAAACGCCGCCATGATCCTTGCCAAATTCAAAATCCGTCATCCCTACAAGCAGACATGAGATTCATCATCAGCTCAAAAGTCTGAAGAAACAAGAAAACAAAGCAAAATTTTGAATCATTACAAAAATGGGTCTTAACAAAGCAAAAATCGAAATTCATGACTTTATAAAGAGATTTCTATATGTATCAAATGCCATTTGCATCCAAGAAATCAGTTGAAGTCGACTTGGGCAGGTGAGAGGGCGAAATTGGATTTTGGAGCTAAGATTGCGTGTTTGTGTGCACGCGGCACACCAAAAGTAGGCACGGCGCATAGAATGCGCGCGACGCACTGGGCTAGTTTTGTCAGTTCATTTTTACACGCACGCGGTGCACCCAAGGCACGCGGCGCGTTGGGCATGCGCGCGGCCCATAGAGCCCTAAGGCCGGAAAATTACCCTCCTTCACCCAAACTCAATTCAAATCATCTTTTCGCCTCCAAGTAAGTGTGTTAAAGCCTGCTCAATGATTTTTGGATATGATGTGGTGGTTTAAAGGTGGATAAAACAAATGTTTGAATGGTGCAAAACGTAACCCTATGTCCACTTCGAAATCTGCTCCATAGGGTTTGAGGAGTGATGATTGTCATTTGAAATTGGTGTCAAAACTTGCATTTGCCAAAACACTCTTATGCCATTGTTATGTATGCTTTTATCACTACTATCATTATATCATTTTCCTCATTGTTGTGATCACTATTATTATACCACAGTCCCATTGTTATACCACTGTTTCACATCCTTCATTCCCTTTTGTTTCCATGTGGTAAAACTATAAATTTATCACTTGTTATCCCTTCCCTCCATTTGACAAAATTTAAATTGCTACAACATTCAAGGATTATGCCTTAGATTTTACTTATAGTTTGTCATTTCACCCATTCCCATTCCCAAAAATACTCCCCTCACTATCATTGTTTTCCTATGTCACTTGCAAATTGTCCATATTCCTAAATCCCTCAAACAGTGGTTGTCCTCACACTTGACAGTACTTTCCTCATTGTGGTTTTCCTATAGCACCTTGATACATATGTGACACATTTGGGATTAGAGCATACACTGAACTCTTGTTTTAATCATTACCATATCAGCATATATTTGTCAAGGATCTTGATTTCAGCATCATGTCAGAGACGGATTCAGTTTATGAGCAGGGGTATGACAGTGATTCCACTACAGAGGTTAATGTGCCAAGGAGGTCTCACAAAAGTGGCAGGCATGTCAGGGAGGAGCCCACTTCTTTGACCCAACTGCAGGGTTGTCAGCTTGCAATGGATTGTTTTCAGCGTCAGTCATGTTTCCATTATTGTGAGATGATTTCCCGAACTCAGCATCATCATGAGTTAGCTCGCCTATTTGTCTTACATTTGCATAACGGTCGTGTAAACCTTGCTAGGGTGGATTTTACTTTGTCACCAGAGACCATTTCAGAGGCGACTGGGATACCAAACACCGGGGAAGAATGGAATAAGTGGCAGCAGTTGGATAGAGCCTATTATGAGCCATATATCAGACCTGGATATATGAGGCAGTTGAGCAGGGTATTTCCATTTCGATTTCTGAAGGATGAGTATGCACCATTGATGAAACTCATCATTTTTTATTTCAGTTGCGAGGGCAGATTCTCGCGCCTCTATGCGTACCATATCCATTTGTTGATGCATTTCATGAGGGTACGTATGATGAGCATTCCATAATTCATGTACCATAACATAGAGCGGATGACATTTCTTGTACAGAAGAAGACCCCAGCACAACAGCATAACAGTATATATCATTACGCGCTGATCAAAATCATGGTGGTACATCAGCTCGCACAGCAGGGCATCGCATGGGATGAGTTCATCTCCCGTGACTTCTTTGCAGCACCACAGCCGCCTCCCGAGGTAGTTCATGATGAGGGGGAGCCTTCGCACTAGTTTGATATTCCTGAGACTGAGCATATCAGTGCTCCAGTGTATGTGACGTATCAGCGAGGCCACAAAGCCTTATTTGCAGCTACACGATGAGTACTATCTCCACCCGGGGTGGAAGGGGTCTCGTTGACTTCATCAGCAGCGCGAGTACTATCTCCGCCTGGGGCGGAAGGGGTCTCACCTTCGACATCAACACAGGTACAGGTTCAGGACAGAGGCAAGAGGCCTATGCACGATGAGGGCCCTTCAAGAGGCCGAGACACTGATTTTACACTCATCGATGTTGATGCGAGCTCTCCTAGCTCGAAACTGAGGGAGGTCATCCAAGAGCAGAGAGTTGAGATTGGTACTTTGAAAGAGAATTTGCAGAGAGCACAGTGGGTGATAAAGTAATTGGAGTAGCGGAACAAACAGCTGGAGGATTAGCACACACTTGTAGAGCTGCGACGAATCTGTGAAGATCGACAATTGGCCCGGAAGAGACCTGGTGACATGACGCCAATTGAGCGAGAGACCAACCTTATGCATGTTAACATTCATCTGGAGAAGTTTTTGGGAAAGGCCAATAGAGATAAAGACATGCTCCGTCATATGAAAGGTCATTATTGGGCCCGCATGCATGTTTGCAGAGCAAAAATGAAGATCCTAAAGAGAAGGCTGAGTAGAGCACTGAAACGGCGAAAGAGGCCTGATCCACTCCGGATCTTGGCCGAGGCTTTTTTGGATGAGCATGAGGCATGATACGGGATATTCGCTCTGAATTTCAGCAAATTTGGAGAATTTTTTGTCATTTTCGAAAATTTTGGTCATAAAACAGGTTTTTCCGCCCAACGCGTAGCGCGTCCCGACGCGCACTTATGATTGGGACACCTTCTGGAGGAAAGATTTGTATTTTTGGATTTTTTATGGTAATTTATGCATGCTAAGAAATGGCTGAAGCATTTCATCAAGTTCTGGATCATCAAAAGGGCCAAAAACACCATGAAAACCACCTTTCTGCCACCTTTTGCACCAGCAGGAAGTACTTCTGGGAGAATGAAGTTTTTGAGGGGAAAATGAGCTCAAAATTGAAAAATTCCACTTGGGTTGGATAGCCAACATATAGGGCTTTCCAACGAGCTATCATGAGCTCAATTTGGACTCCTAGAAGTGCCCCAAAAACAGGCTGAAAGTAGCATAATGCATAGAGCTTTGGAGCGCGGCGCATAAAGGATTTTGACCAAGTTTTTGCCTTCCATCTCAGAAATTCGGCCAGTTTTGACTGGTTTCATCTCTTGATGTAAATTTTGGTTTTTCTTGATGTACATGATGTAAATTTGGCATGAATTTACTTTTTCTAAATGGTTCATTCACCTAAAAGTGAAAAATCAAGTGAATGGATCAGGTTCCTAGCTTTTAGAGGCAAGTTGTTTGGCTGCCTAGATTTCAGCTCCTTGTTTAGAATTGGTTAAAAATTCTCCTAGAAGCATGAGCTCGACCCCTAGAGGCATGGGAAGGGGTTAGACTTGTCTAGTTATTGTATTTTCTGAGACACTTTCAGGGTTGGACTCTTGGGGAAAAGTTTGGCACACTATTGTACATATTTTCTGCATTTTGGCTAAGGAAAGATCAGAGGTTTTGCAGCACCTGTTGGGATTCTTGTGGCTTTCAGTTTTGATGGTGTGTTCTCTCAGTTATTTGTAAGTTCTTTAATTTTTAATGTATGCCATTCCCTTATTTTGCTTCTGAAACTAAATGAATGAGTAAATGAGGTAGAATCCATTGATTCTAGTGCTCTGCCTTTGAATTTGTTTAGTTTTATATGTTTTCGCCAGTTTGGAGAGGATCCCTATTCTCCCTTGCCCTCTTCAGCTCCTTTTCATTCTGATCCATCCATACACATAATTAAAAGCATCAAGACTACTGCCTACCTTGCCCCAATTCGAATTCTACAAAGATCTGACCTCATCCCCGAGCCCAAAATTGTTTTTCCCATTTTTCCAACAAAAACCCAAAAAATTTAAATCAAACCTTCCTATCTATTTACTAGCCTAAAATCAGTATCAATTTTGAGTCATCTCAGCCCCTTTGAAGACCTTTTGCCGAGATAGACCCGAAGAGAGCCCTCTCCTGTCCTCGTAGGGCTAGCTACGAGGCTGAGCTTGGTTTGATGTTGCCTTGAGTTTTACCTTATTTCAGCCTAAGGTAGATTTGAGTGCTAACAGTGGTAATTCCTGCCAGTGCATTACACGATATGGTCAGATTCATTTCTTCCTCTTCTGGGGCTGGTTCCTAGTGTATATCCTCTTCTTGTTCATTTTCTTCTTCCTCTTCACAATCTATGTAAAATAATTTCTTCTCAGCACACTTATGACCTTTAGTGTATTTGCTATCACAAATGTAGCAAAGCCCTTTTGCTCTTTTTATTCCAATTGTTGTGGTGTCAACCTTGTAGGTTGTGGAAATATAGGCGTAGCCACACTTCCTTCTTTATAGAATTGAGTGGTAGGCTTCCTTGTTGCCATAATTTTACATTCAACTTTTCTTGCCAACCTGAATGCCTTCTCCAATGAATCAGGTTCCAGAATGCGAACTTCATGTTGAATGTTATCCTTTAAAGTTCCTATGAAGAGATCAATCCTGTGTTCCTCTGGAATATCAGTTACCCTTATATTCAATTTTTGGAAGTCCTCAATGTGCTGCCCCACTAAACCCCTTTGTTTGAGATTTATCAATTGGCTAAAGAAGGTGTTGCTCTTTGTATCCTCATAATGTGCTATCATTTCCTCCATAAAAATTGACCAAGTGAAAAAAATTTTACGGGAGCAAAGCCATCGATACCATACAAATGTATTTTGTTCTAAATGTAAAGTTGCAATGCGTACCTTTTTTGTGTTTTGCACATTATGGAGATCAAAATATTGCTCCATCTATATTATCCATGTTACAGGATCCTTTCCATCAAACTTCCTCATATCCATTTTTGGAATATGGTGGTTCTTCCCGCAAACATTAGAGTTTATGAAATCACGATTAACATTTATTTTTTTCTCATCATGAGGTTCTTCTACTATCTTTTCACCATTAGGAAACCTTTCCTGTATCAACTTTGTCAAATCTTCGATGTTTGATTTTAGATCATCCATCTTAGCTTCCATGCCAGCTTCCATGCCATCCATCTTAGCTTCCACGCCATCCATCTTAGCTTCCACACCATGCATCTTAGCTTCTATGCCTTTCTTCAAACCGCCCATCTTAACTTCCATTTCATTTTTTGTTGCTCTTTGCGAGAGTGAAATTTGTTGCACTTGCTCATGTAATTTTGATAGATCATGTTGCAATTCTTCATCTTCATGAGTCATGGTAGAGCCTTCTGAAGGCTTAGTGGGTGTTGAATTATTTTTAGGTACCATTTTAGAATCCAATACTGATACCTATTCTACAATATTCCCTTGGAATCAATTCAACTTGATTATTCAAACAAGACTTATGCAATTCGGAAAAAAATATACACCTTTTACTTGCTTTGAGGAGCTCGATATTGAAATTGAATTATCTCTGTAATTGAAAATCTTAAATATCTGAAATTCAGCCCTATAGTAGCCCTCTGAAGCTTCTTTCAAATTCCATAGGTCTGATCTAATTTGGATTCTCCAAGACAAAGTTGTGTCCAATCTCCCACAATGACCTAATTCTGGACTGGTTCAGTAGAGAAAACTTGTAGGACTTGCCACGTCTCACTGTTTCGTCTTTTGTCTCTAAAATTGATATCCAAAAAACTAAAGTCCGTGTACTTGCGACCACATTTTACGGCACTCAAATCCACTGCTCAGAGAGAGAGTTATTGAAATTTTCCCACGATCACCTCTTTGAGATGAAATTCAAGAGCCTGAAAAAGCACTACATTCCACAGATCATATCTCCAAAAATATTGCGAATCAAGCTATGAAATTTTTTGACGAATTTCCTCAGGATTTCAGCTTCGCACCATACAAATTTCAGATTCTGAACCTTCGTAGAAAAAATTTTATAGCGAAAATGCCACAATGACCTGTTTAGGAGCTTGAAAAAAGACCTAATTTCCACAGAAGATATCTCCGAAAATATTGTGAACCAAGCTCTGAAATTTTTAGAAAATCTTCCTCAGGATTTTAGATTTGCACCCTAAAAATTTCAGCTTCTTAAACTTTGTAGAAAAAAATTTATAGCGAAACTGCCACGATGACCTGTTTGGAGCAGCGAAACCCTAGAATCCAAACCTCTGATACCAAATGTTGTGTAACCAGCTCCAAAAATAGAAGAAAAGAGATATAAACACCTTAGAAATGAACCACTTCGAGGGGGAAACCTCCAATACATTACATAAATGAAAATTTCTTGGATGATACAATTTACAAAACCTCCTTTCTATATATTGGAGTCCATGGGGCCATAATGTAATCCTAGTGGGCCATAATGTAATCCTAGCCGACTTAACAATAATAAATTAAGGGCACAATAATAACAAAATGGGGGTTACAAGGGTACAATAATAAAAATAAGGGGGTTACACTAACAATAATAAGGGACTATACTAGTAATATAGGGACCTAACATCTACCAACTCAGATTGCCATGTTAATTCTTTGCAAAAGCAACTCAAAAACAGCTCTGATACCACAATTGATAGCAACAAAATTGAATTCGGGCTCCCTAAGGAGAGCTGGTCTACTATTGTAGCTCTGTTAGCATGTTCCCTCAATTAACTCAGTTCATTCCACGTAGTCTTCCTCAACTTCTCTATAATTTTATTTATCAATTTCAGAGAAATTGAAAAATAAATACATTCAGCAAAATTTGGAAATTTAAATGTATCCCGAACTTTAATTCTCTCGTCGAAGCTTATACTAAGGTTGTCACCCTTCAATATCTCATATTAATAACCCAAATTTTTTTAAATAAACAACTTTAGTCCCTGCGCCCACACCTACACGACGTGGATTCAACAAAATGAACATCCCTACCTTAAGTTATCTCTCGTGCTCCTTTACGTGTGATCATCATTCGATGGCCAACCTCCAAATCGGACGACGTGTATCAATATCACGCTGGGTCCTTGGTCGAAAGTTAACGCGCGATGAGGGCGGTTTTGGAAACCCACCTGATGCCACGTGTCCTCCAAAAAATGTGATCGCTCCAATTTCTTGAATACTGCTTGCCCCACAAGGCGGTGTGATCAAAACTGCTTCCAACCTTTGAACAATGATTGAATGTGGGTTAACGCCTTCCTCTCTATACTCTCCCATTCGCTAGCTCAGGTTCAACTCTCAGAATAACATCCTCAGTTCACAACCAACCGAACTATTTCTATGTAAGCAGGGTTTTCACTACCACTGAACAGAGTTCGACGACCACGATTATACACAGACCTCTTCTACGAGTGGGATTTTTTGACAAAGCCTCTGAAACTCGCAATGCAAGTCTGTTACAAGATGGAATACATTTGGTTACGACTTGTTCCAGGGATTTATTTCAACAGAGCTTGTTCAGGAAATTCAAGGGAAAACAATGGACAGAGATGCAGAGATTATACAACAACTCAATTCAACAATTATACACAAACCAATGTTCAATCGCCTCATGAATAAACAAATTCCTCACAAGTATTAATTCAAGACAATTTGATAATCAACGAGCACTGAAATTTATTCAACTAGAAGAAATTGCTTAACACACAGATTTTATTGCAGAAATCTCCTCCTCTCAATACATCTGGGGGATTCAATTTATATGCATTACAATGTGTCTCTTTGGTTCCTCGGTGAGGACTGTTTATCTTCTAAAAAAACTTAATCATACTATTTGAATAACTGAACATGACATATGGACTGAACTAAACTATTCGACTTCTACTGACTCTAACTGATCTAATGCAACAGACAGCTAAGGTATTGACACCTTGTTGTTACAAATTCGAATGATTTTGAACCCTCCTAGCCACAACATGTGGACAAACCTCCTACATTGCTGGCTAGCGTCTAATGCCCCTGCATCACCAAGCCCCGGAAATCAAGGAAAAGGGTGCCTAGAGTTGTAACTCCAAATGTTACTAGGGCCCTCCGTAGCAAGGGAAAATTGCCCAAGAAGCCCATTGTCAAGCTACCCAGGAGGAGGAAGACTAAAAGAGCCACCCAAGGCAAAGGAAAGGAGAAAGAAGAGAGCAACCATGAAAAGGAGAGGGACTTTGACATAATTCAAATTCAAAGTGATGATAGCGACAATGAAGCCCGAATCCTTGAAACTCTCTTAATCAATAGAGAGAACCAAATTTATGCTTTGAGGACTGATCTTTAGAGGGCTAGAAACTTCAATCACTTTTTACAAATTCAAAACAAACAGATGAGTGTCCATATGGCGGTATATGAGACACAGGCCATCGAATACAAAAAGGAGGCCTCCAAAGCATAAGTAAGATTGGAAGAACTCATGGGTGAGTTTGGTGAGAATGAATATGAAGATCAGCCCAAGAGAAAGAGGCCAAGAACCATGGGGCTCAAAAAGGCCCTTGAGAAACAGAAGGAAGAAGAAGCTGCCCTTCTCCAATCTACCCCTCTCACTACATTGTTCACACAAGAAATAGAGAACAATCGAGAAGCATGGCTTGAGAGGGTTAATGATCACTTGGAGAAGAAGTTGGAGAAGGAAAATAGAGACTTGGACCTTCAACGGAGGATGACTGGGCATTATAAGAAACTCAATCAGTTTGCCCGGCGAAAATTGAAGGCCGCTCAGGAAAAACTTAAGGAGGCTAAAAGGAAGCGCTCGGCACCAAAATCAAGGAAAGACACCTCAAAGCTCCAAATTTTGGCCTCAGCTTCACAGCATGTTTCTAAAAACCCTTGAGGTCCATGCTCGCCAAAATTGGGCGAAATTCGACAAATTTTGGTTTTTTATTATTTTTGGGTTTTTGGCTAAAACTCATGGGCATCGCCATTTCAGTTTGGGGTATCCTCAAAGGATTAAAATGGTATCATTGGATGCCATAATTTTAGGGGCATATACTCAATGATTTTTAGATCAATTGAAGATCATTTGCTCCCCTGAAATGACAAAAAACACTCGCTTTTTCTACACTCTGCCCCGTTTATTAGCAAGGCCTATTTCTTTTGGTTTTTACACACAGGCATTTTTTTGGAAAACTTCCAGTGGTCAATTTGGAGAAAACTAAAAATTTTCAAAAAATATACATTCGAAGCTTTCCAACGAGCCATCATGAGCCTTGTTTCGACATTGGGAAGGCCTCCAAAAGTTGTCGGCAAGTCAGGGGACTTTTTGCTGATGTATTTCTTGAGTATTTTTGTAAAAAATGCACTTTTCAAAAGTGGCTTTTTCCTCATGTGCGTTTAGCTATTTTTGTGCATGGTTAGTTAGGAAAAGTCAATTTATTTTCCTTTTTTAGCATTTTTGAGATATTTTATTTAGATATTTTGTGCCTTGGGCTTTGCAAAGCCTCAAGGAAAAAATTAGATATTTTGGATAGGCCAATGCGATTGCAAGTTGAACTAAGAGGTTTTCCTCACTTTGGCCTATATATTCCAAAGGCTTTCATTATAAACAAGGCTGAACTTGATGAATATAATCAATATATGGTTATATAAGCTTTGGAAGAAACACTTGTCTCATGTATTTGAAGAGTTTCTTGAGTTCTTTTGGATGATGAAAGAAGACTGTTGTTGGATTCCATGATTTGGTAGAATGGTATAGTGTCTCTCTCTCTGTTTTGTTTCTTAGTTTTCATTCATAATTCCATGTTCTTGCTTGCTATAAGACAGTAGAGAATAGACTTGATACATGCCCTTGGAGGCACCTCAAGTTTCATGTTTCTTTATAGATTCTATGTTTTCTGCCTTCTTAGTCATATCAAAGAATCCTTGATTGCTCTTTGATAACTAAAGAAATATTGTTTGCTTGTTTCATTTATGGTTTTATGCATGCTAAGTATGATTCATGGTATGCCCTACTTACTCATGGCTAGCCATAGCTCCACCTATGAAACCTCTCTTTAAATGATTATATTGTCATTTTTTGAACCAAGGAGGTCTTGTACTGATCTTGCCATTTGCCTAAAACTATGCAATCTTGTTTTCAAAGTGCCCAATAGCTTGAAATACTATGTTTAGGCGTTCCTTCATAGTGATTTGAGTTGTTTGTTTGTCTTAAATGTATTTCCCCAAAGTTTGATATCCATTTCCTAAAGTTAGAGATTCATATATCTCTATGCATGGCTTAAATGTTTATTTCTATGCATTGATCAGTTTACAGTTACATTTCTCATGATTAATGGTTTGCCCTACCATGTTTATGTCAGCTATTAAACTATTTATGTTTGAAATCCTTTGTTATTCACAATTTTAATTTCCATCTCACTCCATTTTACCCAAAGATCCATCTTACCTCACTTAAATCAGCCCTTCAACAACCTTGTATCACCATCTGACAACTTTCTTGACCTTTTCGACCCCAATAGCCGAGTTGATATGACATCTTTTTACCTATATTATGTCTTTGATCAGTTCATCCCTCACAACCTAAAAACAAAAGCCAAAATCCTACTTCATAACTATCCTAAAATCAAGAACACAATAAGCAAACACACAGATATCCCTTACACAAATAGAGAGAGCCCTCTCTAAGTCCAGGAAGGCTAGGTCCTTGGGCTCCAAAGATTGGTTTGATGTTATACTGTCATTTGGCTTGCCAATCAGCCAAATCACGGGACCCTAACACTTAGGTATCTCAGGGGCACATCTGAGTATGGTTTATGGTACAGACAGAAGGATGAGGTGAAGTTGCATGGCTTCATGGATGTAGATTGGGCAGGCAGCCCAATGGAGAGAAAGATCACATCAGGAAGGGTTTTCAGTATCGGATCTACAACATTTTCTTGGTACAGCAGGAAACAAAGGTCCATGGCACTTAGTTCAGCAGAAGCAGAATACATGGCAGCAAGTCAAGCTGCATGTGAGGCTATCTAGATGAGGAAGATCCTGGTTGGTTTGTTCGGTTCTCATTTAGATCCTACAGTGATACATTGTGATAATCAGAGTTGAATTAAACTCTCGATTAATCATGTGTTTCATGATAGATCTAAAAATATTGATATCAGGTATCATTATATCAGAGATTGTGTGCAGTGGAAGATCATGTTGCTTCAGTACATTCCTACGAAAGGTCAGGCTACAGATATTCTGACGAAGGCACTCAGCAGAAGAAAATTCGAATACCATAGAGGCAGGATCTGGGTGAAGGATAATCCCTATCTTGTTGAGAGGGAGTGTTGAGATTCAACAAGATGATGAGCTTAGTGAAAAGTAAGAACCTTCACTAAGTGGGGCCCGCAGGCTATTTTTAGGTGTATGTTTATTTTTAGACATGATGAGCATATTCTATAAGTTGTAGGATGTTATTTGTAGATGGTTAATCAAATGTGAAAAATAGATGAAATTCTATTTTTAGAATATTGGGTGAAGTCTATTTATAAATCGTCAATCTAAATATAGATGCATGTCGATTATTATTATCCCTTAATAATAATCCGACAATAAATATCAACTTATTCTCTTGGAGCACTTTATTTCAGTGAACAGATTTGGAAAATCAGTGGGCTGAAGGAATTACGCAATTCATAGGGTTATTGGTGGCTCATGCATGGAGGACTTAGTTATAACTGATAGTGGCAAGTTGTAATAGAGTTGGAAGAGTAGTTATGGGAGTTGTTATTTAGTTTAACTCAGTTCAGTGAGTTAAACTCAGTTGAGCTAGTTGTATCTAGTCTAACTGAAAGATACACTAGTGAGAGTTTAGTGAATTAATTAGTTGATTAATTCACAACTAATAACTCACTAACAACTGAACAGATACAACAGTTAACTACTTGCATGTCAGTTCTAGTGGAGACCTGGTGGAGAGATAGGTGAAAGGGTGAGATGGATTATTTGTTGTGACTATAGTGATGCATTCAATGCATCTGACACACATTGGATATGCCAATGAGGATTGCGCAGTCAAGGCAAGGCCAATTCGAATTCATTCAGGGGTCCTCTTCAGCAGGGATTACGCAGTGGAGGCAGGTTGTCAGGAGGCAAGAAATTGGTGCATACATATGCAAATTTCTGCCTGACAGTGTGTAATGATTGTTGATTGTACTGAGAGCTTGATGTACTAAGCTTTGTATGAGATTATTACATGATCCATTGATATACATAATATATGATAGTTGGGTTTTTAGCTTTAAGCTTTCCTGTTAAACAATTGTGTTTATGTGCGATTGATTTTCTTCACATGTGTTTGCAATTGGCGATTTAATTTCCGCAAAATTAATAGTGGAAGGATTTTGTATTTAACATAAGATTAATTTGTTAGATCAAGAGAATCTGGTAATACATCAGTATCAATAAATTTCTATAATTATTTGTTAAATTGTTCCTTAACCCCATTCTTGAAATGATAAATACATCATTTCCTTGTTTATTATTTCTAAGTAAAGGGATTTAACCAATTTAAATTATTTTTTCCTTCAAGAAAATATAATAAAAAATTCCAAGCAGTTAGAGCTAGATCTTGGTTAATAATATTTTATTATTCGCCATTATTGAGGATAACTCAATATTTTGTTATAAATAGGAGGGTTTTCCATTCATTATTCGCTTTCATTACTTTCATTATCGCGCTTTGATCATTCTCATTGTTGCTACTATTTTCTTACTTCTTGAACTCCCATAGAGTTCAACACGTCTTGGGTTTTCTACACCATTGAGAAAGAGAAACTTCTGGATCTGAAGTGTTGAGAATAGCCAAGAACCCATCCCATTGAGGGGAACTAGTAACATCATTCTTTGTTCCCTTTCCATGTTTTAAAATACATATAAAATTATTTATATCTTGTCTTGTCCGTTGGATGCATGGAGCATATTCTTATTTCTTTTTACTATTTAGCTACTTTTACTGCATAGATCGGGTTTTTGGCAGTATTTGTTTCGACTATCTATTGCAGATCTAAGGAAGTTAAGCAATCATATTTGTTGTTAGATTTATTTATCACGTGCAGCTAAAGTGAGCTCTTTTCGTACACTTGTGTTAAGAATTTATGCTAACAAAAGCTATAATGCTATTTGATATTTTAAGTATCATTAAATTATATTCCATTATAAGAATGAGAGTGTATAAACATGCAACTTGGGTGATACAATTTTAGGCCAATCACAATATTTCATCATTTAAATTGCATATTCTAATTTAAATTTGATTTAGTACTCGAGAAAAACCTTCAACACTTGGATTACGTTGAAATTTGGAACAAGAAACAGTGAAACTGGCATCTAGAAACGACATCTAGAAAATGGCACCCAGAAATGGCTACCATGCAAGGTTTATGATTTAATTATTCCTTAATTAAATTGAAAGAAATATGTGTCAAATTTATTTATCCCTTAAATAAATTGTAATCTTATCTCATAATCACTTGTAATAGTTAATTGAGTGAGATAGACTCAGTTAGCTCATGAAATTCGAGTTGAGGGTGGTTGGTGACACGTGCAGAATGATTCTATCTGTTTTAGAGTCCTAGTTGCAGTTAGTGTATTATTTTAATGCATGAGAAATCGATTAACTCAATTAAGTGAGTTAAAGTCAGTCTAACTAGTTGTAACTGATTGTTGCACTAGTGAGAGGTCACGTGAATTAAATCAGATTTAATTCACATGCAGTGATCTGTCAAGTGACTGATGATTTACTATTAATAGTTGCATGCATCTCTGTTCTGATGAAGACCCAGTTGAGACAGAGGTTAAAGGGATGTTATCTATTAGTTGTATTACTAGTAAATTGCCAACGCATAATTAGAAAACCATAGGATTTCCCATGATGTATTGCACAGTTTTGGAAGGTTGAATTTCCTAATTAATAGGGATCAATTGTTCTTAGAATTGCGCAAGCAAGGCAGGCTAAGCAGATGCAGTAAATTGGTTACTATTGGTTGATTTTGTCGAGATTAGTGTGAAGCAATTAGTAGAGTGCAACAGACTCTTGTGAGAAGGGTGCATTGTATTGTTTCATGATTCCTTGGTTCATTATACAATAGAGATAGAGGGGTTTTGAGCAGTTTCTTTCCCCAGAAAAATGTCTTGTGTTGTGGATTGATTTGCTTTCTCTTACATGGTGTGATTGTGCGATTGTGTTTAATTTCCACAAATTAATTGTAGAAGGATTGAATATATTGCTCTAGTATATTACATGATCAGATTGAATCCATTGGTATACATATTGTTTGTATAATTTCTACATGGTATCAGAGTTGTGTTAGATATTTTCTACATGGTATCAAAGCGCCAGGAATCACAATAGTGGAGAATAAAATTAGTTTGTGTTGAGCAGTATTCAAACTTGTAGATATTTTCTTTGGAGCGACAAGCGAATCAAGATGGCTTTCAATGGATTAAGATTGGAATATGCACTTGAGGAAAGTTCTAATTATATCGCATGGGAAGACCAAATGGAGGCAGTTCTAGAGGACAACGGGTTGAAAGAATTCATTGATAATGATATTCCTAAGCCCACAACAACAGATGTCGCTCTTCTTGATGCTTGGAAAAAGAAGGTAGAAAGGGCGATGACGATCTTATTAGAGGGAGTTCAAGATCACATTGTCTCGAGTCTCCATGGCAAGGCAACTCCATATGCTATGTGGAAGGCCTTGACAGATTTGTTTCAGAACAACAGTGACCAAAGGAAGTTGGCGCTGAAGGACAAGCTCACGAAAATCAAGATGGAGGAGGGCGAGACGGTACCAACATACTTGGCGAAGTTCACTCAATGTCGATATGAGCTTGGAAGTGTTGGTGTGGTCGTAGCAGATTATGACTTGGTGAGCCTAGCACTTCTAGGCCTTCCCAAGAGCTGGCATAGTTACTAGGACTCGATGAATGGATGGGAGAAGTTACCATATTGGGAGCGACTTTGGTCAGATTTGGTACAAGAATAATTCAGGCGGAATACCAGGGATGGATCCTCATCCAAGACTAATGACGAGGAAGATTGTGCCTTGGCCGATAAGGCAAAGAAGTCCAAGGGAAAGAAATCCCAAGGCAAAGCGGGCAAGAAAGATCATGTCTATGTAGTAGTGATTGATCCATTTACATAATAAAACTATATATAATAATTATTTAAATATTTTAAATGCATTCACTAATTATATAGCCATGATTCTCCCATTTACATAAAAATATATATAATTATTTGAATATTTTTTAAATGCATTTACTAATTTGTTTATGGGGAGCTTTTATAATTTTCATATTATATTAATGAGCTTGTTTAACTTCATAATTCTTCATTATTATTATAAAATAATCAAACTGTTTTGTAGTATGATTTATGAGATATTAATAAATAAGTTAAATAATTTAAATATATTCTCTAATTTATTTGATTTTATGTTATTTAATATTCAAAATTTTATATTTAGGTTTAAAAATTATTAGTATTAAAATAATTTGATATATTAATTTTTTTTATTATATTATAAAATCAATAGTATCTTATTAGACTAATAAATATATGGTATAATAATGATAGCTAATATTTCCTTATTCTTAGTTGAAAAATAAAATTATAAAATTAATAATAATTAATATTTTAAATAAATATATCAAATTTAAAAAATTATAAATCTTAATAAAAAAAATTAATCTAAGATTTTTTTGGATATGTTTTTTTTTGGAAAATGGAATTATCAGCGAAAAGCATATATTAATGTGCATGATAATGGTTTAAAGTTCGGGATATTCGACGATGTGAGGGCGAATGGAACGGATTCCATCTTCATATGATTGGAATTATGTTCGGAACCTTATTTTAGAATTAATGTTAATGATTAATATATGACTAACATTAATGATCTTTCCGCTTAATAGAAGTGATTTTGTTGTAAGATTTAAAAGAAGAGTTTCATAATGACGTATGAGTTTGAGCATCGACGAGCAAAGCCTAAGCGACACGAGATGAAAGCAAATCGATATATCATCAACGGGATGGGTTAACATAAAAAGAAGCTTCATGTTATCCAGTTGGGCAGCTGCACAATGACGTGACTTGAGCGGGCATTTTAGTGGCTGAAATTTTTTAATGGCCGATTCTAATGAAAAAATGGTAATGGAGATGATGAAGTGACCAGAAAAATGTCTTTATTGACTTGAATTGATAAGAGAATTGTCCGTATTGACTTCACCTGAGTAGATTTGGATCAATAAATTGGATGAAAATTTCTTCAATACAGAGAAAATTGCAGTATTATAAAAAATCTAACAAAATTTGTACAAAAGTGACAAAAGAAAATGTCCGTATAAGAAAATCTCAGTATTATCTGATTTGGCGGATCGTCCTTCAAATCGCGAGTTGTGGGTAATGACTTGACTTTAATGTATGGACTTGAATCGAGTGGCCGGCAAACCCTGAGGAAAATTTGAAGAAAATGTGAATATTATCACATTGTGCGGGACAGTCCTTCAAATATTGTGAGTTGTAAGTAATGACTTGACTCCGCAACGGTGTTTTCACTTGAATGGAGTGGGCGAATACTAACATTTTTTTTCTTAGAAATGTTCATCCATATTATTCGTCCGTCAATTTAGGTCAATACCATCGGGACCAGAGATGGAATTTGACGGCCCATCACGGGGTGACTTGTCTGTTAATTTGCATGTTACATTTTTTTTCTTATAAATGTTCATCCCAATTATTCGTCAGTTCAAGTCACTACCGTCGAGACCAAGGATGGAATTCGACGGGCCCCTCACGAGGTGACTTGTCTGTTAAATACAGCTAAAAATTTGCGTGCCACATTTTTTTTTGGAGACGTTCATCCCAATAATTCGTCAGTTCAAGTCAATACCGTCGGGACTAAGGATGGAATTTGACAGCCCATCTCGAGGTGACTTGTGTCTCTTAAATACAGTTCAAAGCTTGCATGCCACATTTTTTGATTAGAAATGTTCATCCCAATTATTCGTCAATTGAAGTCATCGGGACCAGATAAGGAATGACTGGCCGCCACTAGGTGACTTGTCTATTAAATACAGCTAAAAATTTGCATGTCATGAGGTGAAAATTGCAAAAACCATGATATTTAACAAAGTGTTTTAGATTTGAAAATTCATGCACTGCTCGGGATGGCGGAATCTGAACTTTTCCCTAAATTTTCATCAGAGTTATTCGCACAGTGAGATTTTTATAGAAATTTTAATCCGAGTTTTTCGCTCACTCAATTCAAGTGCATTGTACAGCGTTAAAGTCAAGTCATTAGTGATAAATCGGATGAACATTTCTATGAAAATCTGGGTATTATCAGATTACGACATGCTGTCTTTACAAACTTGTGAATCGTAGGTATTGAGATAGACCACTACGAAAAAGAGAGAGGTGTCCATTTGATTTTAAAGAAAAAGAAAATGAAAATTATGGAAATTAGATTTAAGATTTTTATGATTTATAATGTAGATTGAATGTTTTTTTATTAATTATATTATTAAAAATTGATTTATATTTTTAACTAAATATTAAAATATTTGTATTCGATAATATAAATAAATATCTTTCAAATTAATCATATCATTAAAGTTTAATAATTCTTTCTTAAAATGTATTGCCTGACCCAATAATTCAGACGGAATTTCTGTGAAATCTCAGTATTATCTGAGTCTGGCGGCCCATCCTTCAAATCTTGTGAGTGGTTGGTATTGACTTTACTGTTGCATATAATAAGCCCGAAGAAATTGAAATTTGGAAAACATAGCCTTACACTTACCAAGTTGGAGAAACATAAGGCTAGCACTCCACTACACCCGTCATCCCACAGCGTTAAAATCTGTCAAACGTTTAATAACGTGGTTAAAAGCATCAGATTTGACGGGTGGTATCACATTGAAATCCCAACTTCTTTCAAAGCCTGTTAGAGAAAGAATGCACGAAACTTTAATGACTTTTTAGTGTGTTTTTGTAAATAAGCATTTTGAGGTCAGTTGACTTCCGAAAGTGATTCGTGAATGGATGTGATTCGCAAAGTTTTTGTCATTGAACGCTTGTATAACGTAACAAATTGTGTAATGGATAATGTAGAGTATATTTATTTTAATGGCGTTTTAAGTTAAATATTTTAATATATATATATGTAGTTGAATTGAAATGTTTTTTTTTTTTTTAACAATGGTTTGTTTTTTTTGTAAAATTGTGATTTTCTATGGTTTAAAATGTATTTTTGAATGTATGAATGAATTTAATATTCAAATAAATTTTTCATGTTTTAGAACTTTATAAATTAAATAATTTAGACTTATGATTCTTAAAAATCTCTAGATATTTTTGAACAAAATTGATAAAAAAATAAGGTACTACTCTATTTATATATTATTTTATTAATTTTATTATAATAATAGTTTCTCACACACACAGACACACATATTGTTAAATATTATCATAATAACCGTAAGAATGATTTATTGAATGGTAAATGATGTATTAAAGAGAAGGAATTGGAATTGCCAATATATCATAATAAAATAAAAGGTATAAGGTTAAAGCTAGAACTAAGCTTTATAATACAAGATAACTATTTTGGTGAAAAAACCAAATAAAATTTTAACAATTTTTTTGAGGTAAATTAATTAGATTATATTATCTTGAGACATTTACACAAAAAAAAAAAAAAAAAAAAACATTGTTAAAGTGGTGAGGCTAAGGGGTGGATCTAAATATTTGGGTTCAAGCAATTTACCACATTGTTTTGGGACATTTCTCTTACTAATTGAGGTTAAAAGGTACTTTGCTATGGTTGTAAGGTTGAGGAATTTTCATTTCCTCATTATGCCACTTACATTATCATGGGATTATTTCTTGCTTGGGTTTTATTGGAAGCATATTGAAGTAATTGACCCCAGAGGCTCATTCTACAACCTAGTATGAGGGATGTGTAAGTTTGTCCATCCATCCATGCCCTTTAAAATAAAAAATAAAATTAAAAATTATGTTCTAAATAGAAAAATAATGTCGACTATAGTTAAAAAAAATGAATATGTTGTAAAGTAATTAGAAGTAAAGAAATATTTCGAAAATATTTTTAACAAGAGAGTTAAATAAACTATTTGAAGATCTATGTTAGCTAATTTATGTTGATATCAAATTCATATATATCTATATATAGAAAAAGAATTAAGTTTTCATGGTTAAAATTTTTATTTGGTCATATATATACTCTATCTAGCATTAAAAAATACACTTCAAATATGAAAAATAACACATTTTATTTTTCACTCTAAAAAAGTTTGTACCGCAAGAAAATTGATCCCTCTCGGCTCATCTTAGATCCATACTTAAGATGTATCTATGTTGGTATTTAGTGACAATTCAATATATAATATTTATTTACAATGACATGGTGATGTAGGTTAAATATCTCTCAAAAGAAGAGAGTTGGACATCTTTCATTTCTTATATTCCACAAATCCTTGGAGTGAGTTAGGTGAACCCTTAAAAAGGGATGAAGAACGATATTCTAATCTCATAGTATGGTGACATTTGAAGATAAAGTGGTGTGTTGTCTCCTTCTTTAGGCACTAGGTGTAACATTTGCAATCGTCTAAGGAGTATGGTGATATCTCTAATTGTGAAGCTAACAGGAGAAGACTTTGAACTATATAATGGGAAATCTCTCTCTCATTGCAAGACAACTAGAGTTTCATGTATCTAATAGGTCTAATGAGCCAATCAATAAAAATAAAATATATATTGTAACATTAATGCAGATTCAATGAGTGGCACCATAGGTTTAACTCATGTGAAAATAAGATAAAATTTGAAAATTTCTTCTCAAATACCCCTATTTGCCTCCATTTTTGAGAGCTCTAATGCACCCATCAAGAAGTTGTGTGGATGTATCTTGTGAAGATCAACATTGACTAGAGGGAACAATGAGGACACTCTATGCATATAATGCCCAATTGCAAGATATGGATACTTGAGATGTCCAAAAAGGTTCCTATTAGCTTATACATGTGAATTATCATCACAACTAGGAAGATGATTAAAGAAATTAGCATGCCTAAGAAGAACTCTACAAGAATGATGGTACAAGGAACTAAAATCTTGGTAAAAGTGTTTGGAGAGCATTGAAACAAGGACTCTCTCTATCCAATACCAATTTACAACTTGAAGAATAAGATCCCAAATATCATCCATAAATAAAGGTATCTATGACCAATGAGTGAAAAGGACATAGCTTTGCCCAAATCTCATGAAACTAATGTTATAAACACTATTTCTCAAGGGGAGTAATCATTATACCTTAAAATAAATGATACTTTATTTCTAATGTGATATTAAATCATGGTGCAAAAGGAGTACTAGATATTTGGGAGGTAAGATAGGTAAGATAGTCTCCACCCACCCACCACTATAAGTGAGAATAATTTTCCTCTATCTTTAAGGTGTTTAGAGGAATATCTATTATTTCCCCAAGTTCCCTTTAAGACCAGGGGAATTGTGAGAATGGACTCCCTGTATGTCTAGTGTCTAGTTGATTTTGTAGGCCTTCGTCAAGTGCAACATTTAATAATGTCATTTATAAAAAAGAGGATAACAATATACATGTAAAAATAAAAGTAACCATATGTATTTCCTAATGTGTTTGTAATGAAATACTCTAGTTCACTCAATGTAGAGCCTAAAAATTTTAGGAGAGAACAAGAAACAATTTTGAACTCCTATATTATTTTGGAATTCTTGTATATCAATAATGCTTATATGTGCTCTACTAATGACGAACTCATAAAGTGTCATAACTAGTGAAGTGTTGAAGATCGAGAAGCTCAAGCCCTCCATGAGTACATGTCGAGGTATTGTGTCAAATGTCTTGCTAAACTATACAAAGTAGCAATAAAATCTACCCTTGTTAGTCTTAGCCTTCTTGATGTAAGAAATTAAGGTGAAGAATCTTAGGGAAAATTTTAAAGATCCATACCTATATTAAATTATAGAATTTTTAATATCTTACTAATCCCTAAAATGGCAACTATATTATGTTTGGTGATATTTTTTTTAGAAAAAATCAAATTTATAATGATTTTATAATATTTCATAGAAACTTTTGGTAATTTTGAATAAAATTATTTTATCTTATAGAATTTGGGAAAAATATTCTAGAAAAAAAATTAAATTTAACATTTTTTTTTTTAATAAAAAAAATGAAAATTTAGCACATGGAAAAATTTAACCCCCAAAAGTTTACTTAGTGAAGATGTGGTTAGTAGTGAGATTATTTCTTTGGAAACTTGCTTTTCTTTTAACTCATAATACCTTTTTCTCTACCCATCTTGAGATATAGATGTCTAAATTTGTAACAAATATCTTCACCAAAAGTAATGTAATCACACAGTTTTGAAAATTATTAATTTTTACATTCTAGAGAGAGGTATAGAGAAAGGTAAATGGAATGGTGAATTTAAATATAATTTTTTTTTGTTATTTACTTCATTTTTCTCAATTTAATTGCTAATCAATTCATATATTTTTTTATTACATATTATTATAAAATAAATGTTATAGTGTTTCAACTTGAAAATATTTATTTTTTT